>CALSBZ010030469.1:210674-227620 GCA_943591055.1 Gobionotothen gibberifrons
CTAACTCCACAAATATCAAAAAACACATTGTTTTTCTAGAACAGATTACAAATCGCCTGGAAATGGTACAAACAAGTGGCAACATGTGTGATGAAGGTGTTGCGCTGGGCTATGTCATGCAATCGAAAGTGAAACTTAACCTCGCTCCATTGCGGATATATTCCCACGAGAGTGCGGAAAACTTAAATGTATTTATTTATTTCAAATAAGAAATGTTACCAATATACTCACGGACCACTAGGGAGCGCTGGTCCACGGACCACACTTTGAGAAGCACTGCTTTAGATAAATCCTTTCCATTAAGACATTGTATCAACAACTCTATGCTGCATATACAGCAGATAGCTTGCACATCTTCCGGGGGCAGGCTTATCTATAAGCCAGTTGAGTAGCACTTGAAATGTTTTGGCTCTATGAAACCTGATGTACTTATATGATTCTGTTTTCTTCAAGGTTGTATCTTCCTGGTCGAATGTACTTACTGTAAGTCGCTTTGGATAAAAGCGTCAGCTAAATGTAATGTAATGTAATATACAGTAATGTCCTTAAAGGTATAGCAGTACAAGTGTGTGCTTTTCTTCATGTAATAGTCCCACAGAACTGTATTATTGTTCTGTTAACACGTTTTACAAACTCCCTTATGTCAAATTATCCTGGCATCCACTAAACTGCATTTAGTACAGATCTGCACATTCACTTCCTCTCCTTCTGCTGTGCTGTTTTTGTTCTGTGTTGGGCTCTTAAGAACTGCCGAGGTTTGACAAAGCAACATTTTCTCTTGTAATGAAAACAGACACACTTGATTGCGTTTTTCTGTAACAAAGCGCTCCCTTGATCCCAACTGAAAGCCGAGTGCTCTGAAGCTTCGCTGTACTTTGTCATAGCAGACAACAAATGTATATCTCCTGTCTTCCCTGGTTTTGGTACCAGAAGGCTCTTTTGTAACTCTGTCTGTCGTCTGGTTTCTTATTTATGCCTTATTTCTTCAGGCAGCAGACGCTTTATCCTGGCTGATCAAGCCCGTTTGGTTCACTTGCTGGGAACAGAAAAGTAACAAGGGCACGCTATTTCAACACTCACTTCACGAGTATTACTTTCACACATGAGGAATACTAAACTAGATTAACACACGCATGGCCCTGATGTTATCAATGGCTGTGTCAAAAAGTACTGCTACTAACTACATGGTGCTTTACATTTGTATTTTTGATTATTCAAATTCTAAGTGTGGAAATGATTCACTATACAGTATAAAAATACATAGATATAGTATTAAAAAAAAGTAGTGTCTATAGTCTTTCTTAATTTATCTAGGAAGCGCTATTTAAACGCAACGAGTGTAGCCTCCACCACCTCTCCGACTCTTCGCTGTCTTTCTCTCCTCTCCTACAGACAGTGAGGGACAGCCAATGTTAACCGCGTTCACCCTGTATTAATACAATCCTTTGCATAACCATGAACATAGACACTCAACCCACTGCATTTCATTCAGGTTACTCAGGTAGAGGCTGCTTTAAAGAAACTAACACTGGATGGCAACGTTAAGTGAAGAAAGAAATGCAAACGACACAAGGACACCATGATTACAGAGAGCATGTGATATTTATAAATGATTGTGTGCAGATATTTTCAGCCGGCAAGTAAGCATATGTATTTATATATATATTACATTGATTTAAATACTTTAATGTAGTGTGCACTGTGTAATCAAGGACGAAATAATATGGAGGTGTAATTTATGCTCACTATGTTATTTTAGTTGGCACACTAAACTTAGCTGAATAAGCCCTAATCACAAAGTAGAATTGAGGTTTATGGGAATGTAATTAGTTTTTCCGGGGTTTGTTCAAAACACAAAGTATTGGACACACAAAGAATTTGACCTGGTGGTGACGAAGATTTAGAGTCATGGGGATAAAATGTAGTATATTCATTTTCTGTGGAACATGATTGTGTGAACTTCATTCAACAGCAATCTATTCAATTTGGTCAACCTTACAGTGGAAGGAAATGTCAGGTTCACTAAAGTCAGCAAGATTCATCCTCTGGCGACCATGAATGTCTCCACGTAATGTCATGGCCATCACATGCTGAGAAGTCCCAATTAAAGTAACATCACAGACATTGTTATCCATATATATGTGGCACTCCTGAAGCATTCATGCAGTATAGTACGTGCTTGGCATGGTCTTATGAAAAACACAGATTTGGCACAAATAATACTTAAACACCTCAATCCCTCTGCACGTTCAGTTATTATGCTCCAAATATCTGGAACAAACTCCCAGAAACCTGGAGGTCCGCTGCAACTCTTACTACTTTTAAATCCAGGCTGAAGACTTTTCTTTTTGTCGCTGCTTTTAATTGAAACTGAGCCGTTGTGTTCATCAGTAAAGTGGAACTTCTGTGTGAACTATTCATATCTTAAACTGCACTGTAACTTTTTATTCATGTATTTTTTCTTTTAATGTTTCTTTCATGATATTTTACTGTTTTAAATGCCTTTGTCTGAATGTCTTTCATTTTTGTAAAGCACCTTGAATTGCATTGTGTTGAAAGGTGCTATATAAATAAACTTGCCTTGCCTTGCCTTGCATCCATCGTGACGTGTGGTTACATGAACAAGCTGCGTGCCTCAGATCATATGTGTGTTTTTCGCTTAGCCAAAACAAGTGTTCCCTGTGAAATTGGGGCGACTCCCCGTGGCGAGACATCACTGATGGATTCGGTATTGTTTTGGTTAAATGGCTCACCGGGTGTACTGATAGCACTGACATGCTTCACAACGCAACTGGGCTCTTTTATTTGTATCTGTCTTCAACTCTCTATCCGTCCTTCTCCTGATAAAACATATAAAAGCACCCACACCCGCCTAGCCTTAGTGAAATTGCAGCTACAGAAAGTCAGGTTGTTTGTGTCTCACTGGATTGTTATGTTTCGTGCTTTTTTGTTATTTACCGTCCTTTTATGGTGATTGATCTGTCATCGCTGTACAATGGCTTTTGAAAATCTCTCAGGGAGCCTTTTTTCTCCATCCTTTTTACCCCCTAAAGTTTAGTGTGCTTCATCTCTTCTGTGGGATAACGGTGATTGTTTGTTGTATTCCATTGTGCACACCGTTTTGCTCCGTTTGAGGCTAATACGGCATCTGACCTGTCTGCAGGTTTTTGGGCGTCCCTCCTGGAAGAGGAAGCTGCCCTCTCACAGGACCTCTGCCCTTTGACCTCATCTACACCGACTACCACGGCTTGCAGCAGATGAAGCAGCACATGGGTCTGTCGCTGAGGAAGCACAAGTCAGTCCAATGCTCTCTTTCTGTCTTTATATGGGTGTCTTTTCACTTTGTACCTCTATTTCAATTAACATGTATTGCTTTATTCTTCACTTTATCCTTATTGACTGGCTGATGTGACATGCTGGTACACACTTGGATTGTAACCTCACTGTGCATCAGCAAAAAATCTCCATTTTGGGCATTTACACAGTAATCAATCAACAAGGCAGGCTTAATCACAACCTCTGCTCTTCATCACACGGGGAAAGTTGGATAGGTTTCTGCTTAAAGTGAATGATTTACGTTCTACAGTACATTGCATGGTTCAGAGCGATAACAAGCTCCTTTCTTTCTTTAAATTCAATTGTTTTGTTCCAGCTTGGCAGCACTGGAGCAGTCACAGTGTGAAAGCAAATCCTTTGTTTTTCTTTGTCCAAACAAAGACAAAATATGCAAACACTTTTTTAATGCAACTCGGAAGAAAATATATTTCTAAAAATAAGAAATGAGTGGGAGAACACAGTGAAAGAAATGTGATATTAATGATAACTAGAAGGGCAATGGGAGGCTTGTGGTGCAGTGGGTTGGGAGTTGGTGTTCGGATCAGGGGGACACAGGGGGTCACAGGTTCAAACCCCACTGCAGTCAGCATGTCGTTGTGTCCCTGGGCAAGACACTTCACCCCAAGTTGCTCCTGTGGGGATTGCCCACAGTATTGAGTATGTAAGTCGCTTTGGATAAAAGCGTCTAACAAGTGACATGTAATGTAATGTAATGGGAGAGCGTAGACCTCCGCCTGGCCTGTTTTATAAGTGCGAAGTAATGCGTGTACACACCCTGTGATTTGGATCCGCTCCAAATTGAAATGGTGCTGTCCTTGGCCAATGCTTCACACTTACGCCAAGTTTCATGAAATTTGAGCTGGTGGCTTTTCTGTAATCCTGCTGAAATAGAGACAAACCAAACTGAAAACATAACCTATTTGGCAAAAGGTAATCATGGAGGTGTAATACAGTTTATTGTGTTGCTGTTTGTGTTTATTCAACATTTCACTAATGCTTCAAAGGAGTCGGTTGCCGTCTTAAATTAATAACACATTTCTAAATAATTCATCCTTCGTTTGGATCCTCCAGGTTGGACAGCATTGAAAACCTCTGCTGATTCCAATCAGCGCCAGTCCAAGGTCAGCTGATCGACCAGCGCTCCTCAGCTGTCACCGAGTGAAAGACCAATACTTTAATTTCCCCTCCACTGATTAGAGAAGCAATGCATTGAGAAATCTCCGTTTGGATTACCTTAATTGATTTTCTTGCTTCCCAGTGTGAATATATTCACCGCTGACAAAGTGCTGATGTAATTTTCTTCTTCTGTCGTTGTAAACTAAATGCTTAATGTCTCCTGAGTTTGTTACAGGAGCAGAACAAAACATATTTTACGATGATCTATTCCCTGTGGAGGAGTTGCCTCACATTGTCAGAAAGTATGTTAAAGGAGACATGTCATGCTTTTCCGGTTATTACCCGTCCCCTTGTGTGTTATGAAGGTTTTTCTGCATGTAAACGGTGTGCAGAGTCAAAACCCTCAAAGTACACCCTGTAGCGAGTAAAACTCTAACACAGAAAATACCTCCCCAAAACGCCTCGTTGGTGAAACGTCATCATCCATTTGATTCTTCCGGGTATGTGCTTACGAAAGCACGTACCCGGAACTAAATGGGCCAATCCGTGGAGCCGTTACGTTACGTCCGCGGAGCCGTTACGTTAAGCCCCCGCTGATTGTTCCAAATTGACCAATCCACGGACTTCCTCACACACACACTCAGTGCAGGCAGCTCTGCTGATTTCTCCTCCCTGGCTGCAGGCTGATAACAGACAGTTGGGATGGCGGCGAAATTCTCTGGCTCTGCAGACCCATTCTCACAGCGTTTATTAACCTATAAACCTTTTTCTTACTCAATATCAACCCACACTTATTGTTTTTATTTCGGCTGTGACTTTGTGTGTGTTCAGGTTGAGTTTGGCTGTGTTTGGCTGTGTATCGCTAAACAAGGAAATCACACCTCCACGGAACTCAGCGTGATTCACAACCTCCCGACCAATCAGAGCACACTGTGCTCACAGGGAGGGTGGGGGCTGGAGCTATTGGAGCTGCAGCGAGCCGTTTAGTGGAGAAAGTGAATACTGCTGAATACACATACTTTACAGAGATGCTGTATGCGAAACCAATGTGAGTTTGGAAAATTGCACAGTATTTTTCTATTTTAGTGTACCTCAACAATGGAATTATGATCAGTGGAAATGGCCATGACATGTCTCCTTTAAGCATTTATTTTGCAGGGCAAAAAAGTTACGCATCTTCTTTAAATTCTCAAAAATCGTTTTCCCTCAACTTTGTCTCAGACTTTTCCAGCTTGTGTCAGGATTTTTTTAGAGGGCGCTGTGATGGCTATGAAACAAAGCTGTGTTTAAAGTCTCAGACGTCTCACCGTGAGGCTTGTGTAACCTGTACTGAATGAGGGGTGACCGGCAGGGGATATGGATATCCATCACCACTGACAGCTTCACAAAATAAAGCTCTGACAACAAGACCGAGGGCTGAGATTAACTCACAAAGATCAAAACAAGACCGATATTTGACATGGCTGTCCTGTTATTGACTGATAAGGCATACATGTGGACTGACATCTTCAGACCAAATCACAAGGGTCAATTGATCTAAGTCTCAGTGATGTAGCGTTAGTGACCAATTACTAGGTCTACTTGGTGTTAAGGGCCAATCACAGTACAGTAGTACCAGCGCATAACAACCCATTAGGGTGGGGCACGCCATACATTAAAAAAATATAATGTATGAGGAATGTAAACAAACATGTTGGTGTCTTATGAGTTTGTTTGTTCAACTCAAAATCCCATCAAAAGGTCGGCAAACATCTTTGTACACAAGTGAAGCTTTAGGTGCAATTTCATTTTTCTTCTTTGAGAAATAAAATGCTTTATGGATGAAAATGTTAAACCAGAAATGTCCCAGTTGCAATAACTGTGTCTTGCATTTCATTGATCTCGAGCATTTGAGTCATTCGTATTTATAGTTAAAATGAAGTTACTTTCAACTTTTAACAATATATATTAGTTCTTTGTATGTTATATAACTAGAGTTTGTTGTTTTTTGTGCATCTTTTAGAAAAAAAATACCGTCCAGATTGTTCCACAGTGACACGATAGCAGCTTCAAAACGTTTTACTGCATCTGCAACCTCCCTGGTTGTTTAAATAATGCCTCTACAGCATTCTTCTTTACAGTCATCCTCACAGACAAGCCCCATAGATGATTTGCCAGGAAAAACTCAGGCTGCTAGATCTCTGTCCAAACCGAGGGGACAGGATGCATCTGCAAATAAAACATGAGCTTGCCGATTCCCCCGGTTCCCAAGCAGGCAAACTACATTAGGTGAAATATCCCAAGCTGGGTGGAATCATTTTTCACTTTGCTGCTGTTTTTCTCACTCAATCTTTAGAGACTGTATTATTTGAAAGCGAGAGAAATCTGTGATCTAATTTTAGCTAAGCCCATTTCTT
The DNA here is from genome assembly GCA_943591055.1 of Gobionotothen gibberifrons. NCBI lineage: Eukaryota > Metazoa > Chordata > Actinopteri > Perciformes > Nototheniidae > Gobionotothen > Gobionotothen gibberifrons. Next base: position 217,523 of record CALSBZ010030469.1, read on the forward strand.
ATTTTGTCCCAGGTGCCACATCCGTGTGATTGACACCTTCGGCACGGAGCCTGCTTATAACCACGAGGAGTACGCCATCCTGCACGGCTACCGGACAAACTGGGGCTACTGGAACCTCCACGGCCAGCAGTACATGACCATGTTCCGTATGTGGGCTTTCATTTCTCTGACTCTGATGATATGAAAGACATGAAGTGTTTTTGATCCGTGCAGGTGTTCCGTCTGTGTTTATGTGACCGAGAGGGCGAGCAGATTGTGAGTCGTCAGACCGGAACAGGCGAGGCTTTGGGCCAAAACGGTTCAGAGAAGTCGTTCAGAGCTGCCGAGCCTGAACAGATGCCTAGAGCCAGGCTCTGACTAACCACCACCACACCAGAATGTACACACACAGAAATGTACATACACACATGCCTTCATGACACGTTTGGTTGAATGTGTGACAGAAGAATCCTTCAGGTGTTTGTTTCTGATTAATTCAGCGTTAATCGACAGCCGCACTGTTTCCAAATGACTTGCGGTTATCACAAAGCTCGGCTCTGTGAAAGACGTCAGCGTTCATCTCGGGTTTGCAAATTGACTGGAAACACTGTTTTGTTTTTCTTCCCACTTGACATCTCCCTGCCGTAGTAAATTCTCTTTGTGTTTGCTCCAGTTCACAGATTTTTTTAGAGAAGTTGTAAAATGTGTCACAGTAAAGCTGCAATCCAAAACTCTTGAAGGTTACAACTTTTTCAAAGATTACAAAGAAAAATTGCTTTTCAGAAATCCAAATTCCTTTATTCCTTTATTCCTTTAGAGTTGTGTTTGTGTGGCAACATTTCCAGCAGATCTTTCGGTTTAATCACACTTGTTTTAGGGCGTACATTTGGCTTGTCACATTGTGTTGCCAATTGCTTTGTTTGTCCTTGGCAGCCCACACTCCTGATAACTCTTTCATGGGTTTTGTGGCGGAGGAGCTGAATGAGACGGAGAAGCAGAACATTCAGCGGAACAAGGTTAACAATATGGCTGTTGTGTACGGCAAGGAAGCCAGCATGTGGAAGGTTAGTATCACACAGTAACGCCTCCAAGCTACCATACTTGCCAACCCTCCCGATTTTCGCGGGAGACCCCCGATTTCATAGCCCTCTCCCGGTTTCCTCCCGGGGTCATATTTCTCCAGATTTCAGACTAAATCAGATTTACACACGTTTCCACGCGGACTTTATTACAGCTACACTATTGTTTGGTTTCCATGGTAGCGCGTCTCTTTAGTAGCGTGCGTAACTAGATAGTCACAGAAAAACAGAACAAGAATCGAGAACTCGACCCTCTGCTCACTCCTTTCCTGGTCCAGCCCACACATAGCTCCATCCTCAGTAGGCCTACGTGTTTGTACACTGAACAAAAATATAAACGCAACACTTTTGTTTTTGCTCCCATTTTTCATGAGATGAACTCAAAGATCTAAAACATTTTCTATATACACAAAATAACCATTTCTCTCAAATATTGTTCACAAATCTGAAAAAAATCTGTGATAGTGAGCACTTAATAATAATACTTATAATCCATCCCACCTCACAGGTGTGGCATATCAAGATGCTGATTAGACAGCATGATTATTGCACATGTGTGCCTTAGGCTGGCCACAATAAAAGGCCACTCTGAAACGTGCATTTTTGCTTTATTGGGGGGTCTGGGGGGGTCTGAAAACCAGTTCGCACTTCGCACAGCCATTGAAGAGGAGTGGACCAACATTCCACAGGACACAATCAACAACCTGATCAACTCTATTTTTTTTTTCAGATTTGTGAACAATATTTGAGAGAAATGGTTATTTTGTGTAGATAGAAAATGTTTTAGATCTTTGAGTTCATCTCATGAGAAATGGGAGCAAAAACAAAAGTGTTGCGTTTATATTTTTGTTAATTCTGAGAGGAGACAGTTTTCAAGATACAGACTGAAGAACCTCTGATTGGGGGAGGATGTGGCTCAGTGGGGTAGTAAGCTGATTTGATTTATTTGGAATGTGTAAAACAATAATACAAACATTTTACATGAGAATTATTATACAATACAAAATTAAGCAGTGTCAAATTGATATACAAAAATATTACTGATTCTAAGTTATGTATAAACAAACGATCTACTTAATTACACATCCGAAACGGGGTATATACTGTATATATATATATTTTTTAAGAAATACACTTTTTATTGCCTACACTATTGAGTGTGTAAATTGATTTGGATAAAAACGTCTAACAAATGACATGTAATCTTATTTATTATTTGTAATTTGGTAAATTAACAAGAAATTGTACTCGGCGTTGGAATGAATAATTACTATAATTTGGGCTTTCCCTTTCTGTGCATCCCCCCCCCCCCCCACCCCCTATCTAAAACACCTTGATTGGACTCCTTTGTTTACTTCCAACTAGTGACATCAGTGTGTAACACTCCTGCTTCTATTTGCTAGCGCTCCAACACATTGAATGCGATAAGGCTAAGGGGCGGGACATCTCTTAGCGGTTGACTAATCACAACAGAGCCAACCAGCTGACCAATCAGAGCAGATTGGGCTCTGGTTTCAGACAGAGGGTGAAAAGAGGTGAGGAGAGTATGAGAAAAATAAAGAGCTTTTTGAACATGAAAGCATGGAGACATGTCACGGTAGTGGCACTATATATAAATTAGCATGATAGGTCCCCTTTTAAGTGTGATGCCATCTTGTGCAACTATGACTATCGACCTGTTAAAGAAGATCACTGGGACACTTCACAACTCTTTTTCCTAATACTTTGATATCTCTTATGAATCCTATGAAGATGTCCTCTTACCACCTTTTAGTAGAAATGACTAAGCCTCTGTAATGAGTGCTAAAAGCTTTTCAAGAGATAAAGCGCTTCCCATTCCTCTTGCAAGTTGCCATGTATATGTAGGATAATGTGTCATTCCAAAGGCAAAGATAGTATGGTCTCATTAGTTTTAAGCCTTCAATACAGCATGTGTTTTTAATGTCTTTGATTTGATCTTAGAAACGTAACTCTTGCATGTGTTTTCAGTTCATTAAAGTTATTATTAACATGTTGGTTGTTAAAAATGTCTTCTTTAGTGTTTGTTTTTTTTTAGCTCTAAACTCTTGTGACACTTCTTGATGAAAAAAACAAGATGGCGATGTCCAAAAACCAAAACATCAAACTCAAGGCTTCTAAACCATTGTAGACAAACCAATGATTGAATGCATTTGTGTTGCATCTATCAATCTAGGGATACAAGTAAAGTTTGGAGAACTTTTAAATATAATTTCCCTTATGCAAATCTTTACAACCTGCACTGAGAAAAATCCACTTTCTGTTACATTTCCAAACCAGTCGCTCCTTCAGGAATCGGGCCTGAAGTGTGATGGAAGAGGAACAATCGTTTTTGTTTGGAGTACATTTTCCCTCCGAGCTACTGGCAAGGTGTTCTTGTTCTTACTGTAACTTTGAAGTGTTGCAGCCTCCCACAAGGTCTGCTTCACTTCACTTACTGCAGATTTGTTTCGACATTCCCTGTTTCTCAAAACAACTTGTCGGGCGATATAACATTTTTGCATCTGACAGATTGCAATGCAAAAGTGTGTTGAGGTCTCTCGATGCAATGAATCCAACAATGTCGAGAGCAGCGTTATTCTCCTCCTCTGCAGGTGTTCAGGTTCACTTTAGAGAGTTGGGCCCGTTTAGTTCTTGGGGGGGAAGACAAGTTACTGTTTTTCTTTACACCTGCCTTTCCTGTACTCTACATCCCTCCTCTGCATACTTCTGTTTTCACCATGTACAATTCTGTATTTATCCTCCCATGATGCATCATTGATGGACCCACGCAGCTTCAAGTAAGTATCCCTGTTTTTTTTTACTGGACTTATCGATTCTCCAAATTCCAAAAATAAACACTTTTACTGAAAAATGTATTTTTCAATTCAGTTGTGTTGGCATGCAGTTACACTTAAAGGTGGGGTATGTCATTTATTTCAGAAACACTTTTTGTTATATTCCATGGAATGCTCTTAACATCCCGATAGCAATGAATACTTTAAATGCTTTGACAATAAATACATACAAAAAATGTCATCTGTGGAAGTCGTGGCGCTGTAAAAAGCACGACCAATCATCTGAGCCGGCCCGGCTAAAATAACTGGATGGCCTACCTGCCTGTCAGCCTTCCATCTGTGCACAAACTTATCTCGTGCCCTCATTGGTCATGTGCGCGTTCGTGTGTGTTGGAGGAGGGGCTCTGTAAGGAAGTCTGAAGGAAGGGGCAGATTTTTTCCGTTTGTGTATTTTCAAATTCTAGCGCACTCGAGCTGGTTTCTCCAAAATTACATACCCCACCTTTAAGAGCCAGATTTTGAAAGGTAATTCAGAAAAAAGACAATGCAAACATCAGTATTGTTTACAGCTTAAAATATGTGACATTTATCACCAACATATGCACTTTGACCGTTAGTTACCATAAAGAATAAAGAACGTTTAAACATATTGAGATAAAGAAATAACCCAAGTAGTCTTACTTTGTTTTTTACTATAAAAACTGTTCACAATTGGAATTCATCGTAACAGTTTAATCCAAGAATGTTTGAGATAATTAAGTAGAAGAAAGTGTAATTGTATCTCAAATATATCCATGGCTGGAAGACATTAAAAAAGTCTGAGATGAAGAATGAGGAATAATACTCAGATGACATTTATAAATGATTTACGCCTTGAAGACAAAGCATTCGTGCATAATTCATAGCATTGTGCTAGAATCACCTTTTGAAATAAACTAATTCCGTTTTATGTGAGTGAAATGATTTTAAAATGGTCTCCACAGGGCAACACAGAAGATATACATTGATTTAAGTATTGCATAACTTCTCAGGTAATGGAAAGTTGGCAAAATGATGAGTGTAGTGGTAACAAAAGTAGACTGGGCTCATTTAATCTGCTTGCCTGATTTTCATTAACTCTTCCCAACTCCTTTGGGCTTTTCTCAACTGTGTAGTTGTCTGAATACTAATGTGTATTTTCAATTCATTTAACAAAGTGTTGTTGGGGGCAGCAGGAGAAACTCCAGAGTGTGTAAAGTCAATATAGGATATGAAAAACGAGAACATATAAAATAAAAATCATCGCTGTATTTAGACATTCTGTCTGTGCAGTCCAGTGAGACAGCTGACCTAATAATAAAGCAATCTGTTCATAAAAACTAACTTTTAAATGGATAGTTCTGATATTTTGGAGTGGGGTTGTATGAGGTGAATATCCAACGCCAATGAATTTGGCAGTCGGCATGCCTGCAGTTTAAAAGCCTCATAATATTAATATTGCTGTGGATGGGGCCACCAGCTCAATGTATTTCAGCCTTGCAGTCAGTCTGGAAACAGAAGATGTTGCATTCATTCCCCTGCCTCCATCGTTTAGTTTGTGTTATTGCTTGACTTTGGTGTGTGTTTATCCAATACCAAAATCACACAATAACATAAACAAAGTTTCCTATATAGGCAGTGGTGGCTTTGGCAAGGGCTAAAATATCTTGACTTCACACAGCAATATATTGTTTTGCTTGTTTGCGTTAACTCCACTTCGCGAGTACCAAATACAACCCTACTATAAAACCTCCAAACATACCTTTAAGTTAGAACTGAATTACCAAATTACTGAATTACTGGGGATCTGGTGGTGCACTTCCCACCTTTCTAGCAGGGTGTGTATACAGCAGCTACTGCAAAGCACAGTGCCGCTTTTTAAGTGTTTATACTTATTTATGTTGTGCTTGTATGTGTTGAAGGGAAAGGAAAAGTTCCTGACCATTCTGCACCGCTACATGGAGATCCATGGGACGGTGTACTATGAGACGCAGCGTCCCCCAGAGGTGCCCGCCTTCGTCAAGAACCACGGCCTGCTGCCCCAGCAGGAGCTGCAGCAGCTGCTCAGGAAGGCCAAGGTAAACATTACTGAGGCTTTCATGAACATATTTGCATATAGATATTCTGGATCAAAATGAAATGCTTTGTTAGAGTTAATATACCTAGTTGAAATACTTCCTATGCAAGAGTTGACTTGGATATGAGCAGCTCAGTGTATAGAGAGGCGAAGTCCCTCCCCTTCCGGTGGACCTCCATGGGACCTTATTTCGGAAAAAGTATGTATTAAAGTCAATGGAGAGAAAAAGATTATCTTTCGATCCCGTTTGAATTGTGCCACGAATTACACATATGATGTTTGTCAATTTAAAAGATAATTTTACAAGTAAAAAAAATAAGAATGTGTCGTAAAACTGTGAAGTAACACTTTTTTTGTGTGAAACCGCTCAATGAACTACATCTCCCGTTTCGCACCACACACCAAGACGGCCGTCACGTTGGCACATTTCACTTCTTTCTTTCAGAATGAGGTGAAAAGTATTAAAAGAGGTGAAAATCACTACAAGTCTGGGCATGTTGAGAGCTGTACATACACACAAGGGGAGTTAGTCGGTTCCGTAAGAGCCAGCATGCGGGACCGGGATTCTGGGATTTGTAGTCTTTCTAGTTGCGTATTTTTCATAGTCTTATATTTCAACAGTTTTACGACAAACTGTGACTTTTTTGACATGGAAATTATTATTTAAGATTTACAAACATCATATGTGTGATTCGTGGCACAATTCAAACGGGATCGAAAGATAATCTTTCTCTCTCCATTGACTTCAATACATAATTTTTCCGAAATAAGGTCCCATGCGGCCGAAGTAGATGGGCGGGACTTCGCCTCTCTATAGACTGATGATCTCTTCCTCTCTTTATGTTCCCATCAAGCTGTTCATTGGGTTAGGATTCCCCTACGAAGGTCCCGCCCCTTTGGAGGCCATAGCCAATGGCTGCATCTTCCTACAACCCAAGTTTAACCCCCCTCACAGCTCTCTCAATCACGACTTCTTCAGAGGGAAGCCCACCTCCAGGAAGGTAGATGCACTTGTCTTTGTCTTGCTTATGAGGATGATCAGTACTTGTAATGGTTGTTAAATATGCATTGAGCACACAGATCTGGACTTCAATCGTTGTTTTATTGTGATTGTGATGTATTCCTCCTCAGGTGTCCTCTCAGCATCCGTATGCAGAGCAGTATATTGGCAGGCCGCATGTCATCACTATCGACTTCAATAACTCTGAGGAGTTTGAGGCCACCATCCGTGAGATCATGAGGATCAATGTATGTTAATTTATTGGTTTGTACTATCCTAGTCTTCTTATATCATCAGCTTCCAGAGAACACTCTACACTGCATAATGATAATAGTATATACTCCTCCATGCTTTATAGTCTGGTGTGACCCACTTTTGGAGCCCTCAGCCTTTAATGGAGCTCTTAATCATGGCGCCTGCATTTCAACAAAATGCTTAGCTGGCTCCCTCTCCGCTCTCCGCGCTGCTAATTGCTTGAGATATTGAGCTGCTCGGTAGGTAAACTGTGCCCACACCTGGGTTTACATGGCAGACTTCCAAAGGCCAGCCACTCAGGCAGAAAGCATTGTCCGCAGCACATCATATTAATCAATCACGCTGCGCTCAATCTGTCACCAGAGCAACATCAAGCCACAGCCTCTCGCAGTGCCAAGACGCATGTGTGCCTCTGCCGTCAGGTGTGTTGAATAGGCCTTGTGTTTCCTGCTGATAGAGGAAGAATGAAGGAGCAAGTAAGGGATCAAAAAGTGGATCCTGGGGGAAGGGGGAAAACAATATCTTTCAGGTTGACTGAGCAAGTTTAACCGTGCATTCAAAGCATCTTTATTTTACAGGATCGTAATGTGTTTGATCGAAAAGTATAGTATTGAAGAACATGACATTTTGGAAAATTGAAGAAGAAGAAGCTTCAACTTATTGTCATTACGTAGTACAGGTACTATGTAACGAAACGGTTTCTCTGCATTTGACCCAGCCTAGTGTTAGGAGCAGTGGGCTGCCATTATGTACGGTGCCCGGGGAGCAGTGTAGGGAACGGTGCCTTGCTCAGGGACACCTCGGTAGCACTTGGTCTTTCCGGGACTTGAACTGGTGACCTTCCAGTTGCCAAGCCAAGTCCCTATGGACTTTGCCACCACCGCCCCAAAATGTGCTTACAGAGAGTTAGAAGAGAAGATTAGTGCCACTCTCATGTCTGTACTTCTGCTGGCTAATTCCAGCTAGCACTTCTTAGCCTTGCTAATAAACATGTTACATTTTGGATCATTTAACTTCCTCTGTTTGCCTGGTCACTTTTTGTATTATTTTAGATATAATGTTTTACCTAGTAAGCATTACAGTTATTGGCAGGTTAGTTTTGTGACCTTTAGACAGTCTAGCTGTTTCTCTCTGTTTACATTCTTTGTGCCAAGCCAAGAGAATCTACTGCTAGCTTCATATTTGGGAGTGGTTCACGTCTTAAGTATTTCAGCATGATTTATGGAGTTTTAAAGCTGCAGTGCCTATCTTCTATCTCCCCCCTCCCCCCTCTGGCAGTGATTACCAGTAATCCAGAGTCATTTCAGAGTAGATACTCCAGATTAAAAAGAAACTATGAGCCCAGAGGAAGGATTTAAATTAAAAAGATGCAAGGGAGGGCTTGGAGAGAGCACTCCTGGGGGGAGGGGGGGGAGCTACAGGCATAAGTGTGCCAGTGCATAAAGTCGCCACAGATACAAGACAACACAACTGGGAAAGAGCGTTCCCCGTGTGCCAAGTGAGAGTTGCGTGAAGTTAATTGGAAAGTGCTTGAATGTAAAGGTTGCAACCCAGCTTTAAGTTTAATTAATTTCTTTATGAGATTGCTCCCAGTATTTGTGTTCAAAGCTCAGCACATAATGTTGTTGTTACTCAACACGTTTTTTGGATACGGTTTGTTAGTATTTCTGCGGCTCGAGTTTTAGTTGTTCTTCTGTCAGAAAGCTCGAGAGCTGCCTGCTGGTTTGCTGAGATAATAATGGCAACAGTGCATGATGGAGCTGAGGAAACAGACAGCTGATAAAGAGTCACTTAAATCTGTGAGACACCTGCTCGGCTTTACCCACCAGATGGGCTTGTTTGCCTTTTTCTGGACGCGGCTGCACCTCTGGGCAGAAGGTTCATTTTATCGGCATGAAATAATAACTGTTGCTCACACATATTCGTGGCTGAGCAATGCAATCAGTTGAGGTATATAAATTGCAAAGTCATTTTAAAAGTGTTTACCGCTGCTGAATTCAAATCACCCTCGATGTAGCATTTCTCTCGCTCAGATCCTATTATATATAGATGCCCAAAAGGCAAACTGCACAGCAGAATATCTGATGAAGTGCCAGATACATTTCATTAAACTCAGATGAAATAAAGTAATACAAGAATGCTAAAAGGAACACAACACTTAAAGGAACCATTTATCAATTTGAAAGCCTGAGTGCTTTTGTGGCCTGATAGAAAACAATGAGATCTCATTTTAGTTACTATCGGAGACGTTCATTGCACATTCTGCACTGAAAATACTGACATATTTCATAATTATTGATATCATCAAAATACAATAGACAGTAGTTACAATAATATAATCCTCCTTATCCAAACACATCAAGCAGCAGTCATCTTTCTACACCATCAGTGCATGTGTGTGTCCATTCTGCGTTACGACGCTGTTAGCAAAAGACTCGAGAGAGAAGAGGAAAAGCTATTTGTCAGTGTTGATTCATTGAGTTAGAATCCATTTCCTGCCAGAGGAAGAGAGCCAGACAATGAGTGACAGACCTTAACAGCGACAGTGGTAACGGCTCCCAAAGGAGCGAGAATGCAACCCAAAATAAACCCATCTGCCTCCCTCGGTGCTGGATGACCTGTGCTCGGCTGTCAGTTTAATCCATTGTTTGACATATCGATGCCGTCGTCACAAAAAAATAATGAAATCAATGTTCGAAAGCCGTCACCTGTGATGTATTAAGTCATTGATTTTAATGTGCGGCTTGTGGCATGATATAAGCCGTCTCACAATTACGCTAATGAATATGTCAGCTTTGATTAACTATCAGATGCTCTGATCCTATAATTACACAGCTTGCTTCTGTGGACACACACACACACACACACACACACACACACACACACACACACACA
>CALSBZ010030469.1:260711-297453 GCA_943591055.1 Gobionotothen gibberifrons
GTGTTCGAGTCCGAGTCCAAGTCCGAGTCACCCAAGGAGTGTCCGAGCCATCTCTGACATACTGTATTAAAGATGTAATGTGCATCATACATTCTGATCCTCTTCCACAGGTTCATCCGGAGAATGAAGACTGGACGTGCTTCGAACAGACAGCTAGTCTGGATGTTAAGTCCTTTTTTGGATTTGAGAACTCGGCAGAGAAGATAGCTATGAAACAGTATGCAAGCAGTATTAAAAAGGTGTGCATCTTTGAATGAACTTGAATCGACACCACCTTCCACTGTTTCCCAGTAACTTAAAAAGTCTCCTTGTTGTGTTGTAGGGAAAAGAAATGGTCGAGTACTACCTCAGAGAGCTGGAGGACGAAGGAGTAACCTACATACCTCGTTGGACCCCGCCTGTTGTCTCCGACACTATCAGGCTCCAGCTGCCCCCCCGCTCCATAGCCAGACCCATCCCAGAGAGCAGTGCTCAGACGGGACCAGACAGTACAGACGCAGATGCTGAGATCGTGCCTGGCTCTCCTGACGGTCAGTGTTTAATCTCTAGTCACAATCAGTTATAGAGTAGCAGCTAACACCCAAAACAGTACAGTGATTAGATTAGAAGAATTGTGTTGTCGATCTTTAACTGGTGATATAATCAATAGTTTACCAGTTTTGCTATCAATATAATCATTTCTTGTAAGCCCTGTGCTTTGTGTAATCATTTACTTAATCTAGGATTGCTCTATCAGTCAAACTATTCCTTTTTATATTGACTTTTTTACGGTAAATGTACCCAGGATGTAGATATTTACATAGGACTTAACTTTAAGTCTATAAATAATAACACAAATTATAATAATATGTATATACTGTATATAGGATTTTAAAAGCATTGAATCTCACGCTAGTACAAACCGTATTTTCCACTATCTGAGTGCCAAATGTTGACATTAAAAATACAATCAGGGCAATGCAACTTATTTTATTATTTTTCCTCTTGTTGAAAATCAATTGTACAGCTCCTGTTTTCTCTGATGTATGCATGCGATATGTGCTAACTTTACATTGAACATGTTCTTTGGCCTGCAGACAAGTTGGATGCCGACTATATCAGGCGTTACCTTGGTGATTTAACGCCTCTGCAGGAGAGCTGTCTTATTCGACTGCGCCAGTGGCTCCAGGAAACCCACAAGGGCAAGGTCAAATAAACACACACACATACATACATACATACATACACATTGTTTGACTGCACAGAAGTTTATGCAATTATACACAAACGCACATTTATGCCTGGACATCTGCCCACTTGATGATTAATAGAAAGCATTCATTGGATTAAAGGTTGGGAAAGGTCTTTTGAATGTATTATTCATTTGAACTTTCAGATTCCTAAGGATCAGCATGTGCTCCGCTTCCTGAGGGCCAGGGATTTCAACATGGACAAAGCCAGGGAGTTCTTGTGCCAGTCGCTCACCTGGAGGAAGCAGCACCAGGTGGACTTCCTGTTGGACACATGGGAGCGCCCACAGCTGCTTCAGGACTATTACACCGGAGGATGGCACCACCATGACAGAGGTACTTGTCTCATACTGGCTGCCTGCCAATATTATCTCTACTCAGTTTCATGTCATGTCCCTGCCTACTGTTGTTGTACTGTGGGGGGGAAGTGGACACTCAGCAGTGAAGATAAAGAGGGCGGAAGAGGGTTTTGTTGTCTGTATTTAAAAAGTCCTCATGGGTTTAAATGGCCTGTTAATTATTGACCGTAAAGTCTGAGCACCATCTGTTGTAGCTCCCACGTTTTAAATATGAGTCATTGCTTTTAACGGAACAGCTGATCCGCCAGGCTGAGTGAGGACGTGAGCACATGAAGTGATCTAACTGTGTGTGTGTGTGTGTGTGTGTGTGTGTGTGTGTGTGTGGTTGGTTGGTTTAGAGGGACGTCCTCTGTATATCTTGCGACTGGGGCAAATGGACTCAAAGGGCTTGGTGCGGGCCTTGGGAGAGGAGGGGCTGCTGAGACAGGTAACATCAATTAATGCACGTTTTTGCTAAATATTTTAATGACAATTTTAATTTAATAAGAATCCTTCAACCCCAAAATGTGTCATAGGTACATCAATTGCTAACCTGCTTTGTTTTTTATTCAGGCCTTGTGACTGAGGAATCATACAAACATTTTGAAAAAGTCTTTGAACACTTTTTTGTCAGTGTTTTAAATAAAGAGTAACAATATGCGTTTTGGGAGTAGTGAGTCTACAACTGGATAAATAAGTTTATAATGCACTAGTTTTGGAAGCGTTTGCTTAAACATTTTTTCCAATTAATTAGTCGTTCACAGTAGAACTCTGCTAGAAAAGATTATTTTCACAAATGAATTAAAATTTGTGGACGAAGTACTGTATACCTATGAATTTGATCAGTTACATTAATGCTGCGACTTAATTATAACCCAGGTCCTGTCCATCAACGAGGAGGGTCTGAGGCGTTGTGAGGAAAACACAAGGGTCTTTGGTCGACCAATCAGGTAAAGGCTTAAATATGAAGTCTACCTTCTGTGATTACCCGCAAATCACACACAGTTAAAATCCACGTCCATCTAATGTCTCTGTCAATGTGTCGGCCAGCTGCTGGACCTGCCTGGTGGATCTGGAGGGTCTCAACATGCGTCACCTGTGGAGACCGGGAGTGAAGGCTCTGCTGAGGATCATCGAGGTGGTGGAGGCCAACTACCCCGAGACCCTGGGCCGCCTGCTCATACTGCGGGCCCCCAGAGTCTTCCCAGTGCTCTGGACCCTGGTGAGAATACCTGTATATACATGTCTGCCATTACCGTGGTTTTAAAGAGGCCCTGTTATGCTTTTTGGGGTTTGCCCTTTCCTGTAGTAAGTTATATATATGTTCTGCAAAGGCTAAAATCCCACAGTTCACGTTGTTTACTTCCGTAACATAATGATATCACTATGATAAAACTTGCGGTTGAATTGGCTAGTGCTTGAACACAGTGTACGCGATAGGCTAAGGGTGGGACATCTCTAAGCAGTTGACCAATCACAACAGAGCTGACCAACTAAGCCAAAAATAAAGACCTTTTTGAACATTAAAGCATGTTGTAAACAGTATGTTTTAGATGCCAAATATGAATCTGCAAATGAGCATGATATGTACTTTTAAATTCATCATCTGAGTGTGGAAGATTGTATGTAGATTTACAGTACAGACCAGAGGTTGCGCTAGAGTTTTTCGCTGCCCGTCATTTTGACGGACAGGATCGTTACCCGTCGGTCTGTACACAACTCTGACGGGGGGGGGGGCTGAGGCTCGTGAACTGTTAGTGCCGGTGTTATGCATGCCCACTGCACCTTGCGGGAGCACGCCACAGCGTAAAGCACTCACAGGCATTTCAATGATTTGTGCGGCAAAGTTAGGTTTGGAAACGATTTCATCTCCTTTTTGGCGGGCATGCATAACACCGGAGCCTCGCTGCGGGGAAGCTTTGGCGCTGTTCTGAGTTTGTTCTAATCTGTCAAAATGACGGACTGCTTTCAGATTATTCCGTCATTGTTTAAAGAAATCGGTCATAGACGGAAAATATTCTGTTAACGCGACCTCTGGTACAGACACAGAGGATGAATCTTACTGGGTGCAACGTTGTGAATATGAGAATATTAAAATGAAGGGGAAGGTAATTGCAACCATGCAATATGCTGATCCTCGTGGGGGAAATCAGATCATTGCTACAGTACAGCATAATGGTATGGTTTGTAGTAATGGCATTCAGCAAAGAAATACATCTAAAAAGTAATAAAAGCAATATACAGTGGAGGCATTATATAAGCAGATTTTAAGTATATGCAACAAATGGAAAACCTCTTATATAGTATGAGCTTATATGATGATAAAATAAGTGTCAAGTACACATTCAGATGTTTAGCAGCACCATCAACCAGCCGATCTCTATATTTCTTAAAGATGAATATTCCAGAGTTTCATGGATTGACTTTAGTTGATAACATGCTGTTGCGTTTTCTGATGATATTTGGTGTGTTGTTGCCAGGTGAGCCCTCTGATCGATGAGAATACCCGGAAGAAGTTTCTTGTTTACGCTGGAAACGACTACAAGGACCCAGGAGGATTGGTGGATTATATTGACAATGAAATCATCCCTGACTTCCTGCGAGGAGACTGCATGGTGAGTCCACAGTGTACCGTTCATAATGCATATAATGGTGTTCAGACAAAAACGTTTAAAAAGAATATATGATTGTAATGATAGCATTTTTCCTAGTATGTGTCCTGCTTTGAAGTCTGAAAGCTAGAGTGATTTCCTACATCGCATGAATAGAGATGATTATGTGGATACAAATGGCAACAGAGGGACCTTTCTTCTGGAGGCAGCATATTGTAATCGTTTTTTAAATTGCGGCCATAAAAATGTTCAACGGTATTTGTCGATTTTACTGAAAGCTTTAACAATATATTCAAAGTATAAAAATGTGCTTTCAGCCCCCAAGGACAAACACGCTGCATTCCAAAAAAGGCTTAGAATATGGACGAGACGAAAAGTATGTGCATGGAATTCTGCGACCGACTTTATTCGAATTTTAGTTTGAAGTGATTCTAAAGAAATGCTCAGATTTATTCCAGCAGAAATCTCTACAAAACATGAGTTATACAGCCCTGAACATATACATACTAATAAAATAATATAAATCATGTGTAATGGCCATTTAGCTTCTCTTTTAACAAACAAACAGAGAAATGTCCACATGAAAACTTACATTTATCCGAGTTGTCACTTTGTTTTTTTATTTTCTGTCCTCAGTGTGACATCCCCGAGGGAGGTATGGTCCCCAAATCTCTGTACAGGACGGCAGAAGAGCTGGAGAGTGAGGAGAACCGCCTGCTGACTGACTCCATCTATAAGTGTGCCAGTATTTTCAAGGGAGCCCCATATGAGGTATGACCCCTGCTTTTGAAATTGGCTCTCAAATCCACAGATGATATTATGTGGATGAGGGTGCCACCTGCTGGAAGGAATCCACACATGCAGTTTTAGATGAATATACAACTGTTAAATGGCCTGCTGTGAGCCGATCTGTGTTTCTAATCTCCTGACATCCTCCTGCAGATGCTGATCGAGATCACCGAGGCCTCCTCCGTCGTCACCTGGGACTTTGACGTGTGTAAAGGAGATGTACATTTCAACATATACCATTCTAAAAGGGTCCCACAGCCCCCTAAGAAAGACACTCTCGGGGCCCATGGCATCACCTCCCCAGGGGCCGTTAACGCCCAGATGATTGACAGGAACTGGGTGCTGGGCCAGGACTACAGCATGGTGGAGAAAGCCCTCATCTGCAAGGAGGGAGAGAGCGTACAGGTCAGAGAGCTTTCTAACGGCACTATCACCTGTCTTTATACCTGAACTTAAAGGGGCCCTTTTATACATTTTGGGCATCCCTTCCCTGTAGTGTGTTATATAGGTTTATGTGCATGTAAATGGTCTGTAAAGTCTAAAATCCCAAACCTCCCTCACAACCCCCCCCGGCCTGAAGACACTTCGATTGGACTCCTTTGTTTTCTTCCCTATCATAGAGACATCACTGTTACACTGACGCTTCTGTTGAATAGCGCTCCAACACATTGTAGGTAATTGGCTAAGGGGTGGGGCATCTCTAACCAATCAGAGCAGACTGGGCTCTGGTTTCAGACAGAGGGTGACAAGAGGTGCTGCAGCACAGGCAGTATGAGAAAAATAAAGAGCTTTTTGAACATTAAAGCATGGAGACATGTGACAGTAGAGGCACAACATATACATATTAACCTGAAAATGAGCATAAAAGGGCCCCTTTAACTTTGGCATAGACCAATACTATTTATATATATATATATATGAAACTATACAAAAACAACGGTATTAACTTAAATTATTTAAAGGATATGATCTGTCATGCCATCATAAACATCCTTTCTCAAGTATAAATACTGCTAAAGTGGCTTTTACAATGTCTGTTGTTTTATAGCAAATTAAATTCTCCATCACCGGCAGTATGAGAAAAATAAAGACCTTTTTGAACATTAAAGC
The DNA here is from genome assembly GCA_943591055.1 of Gobionotothen gibberifrons. Taxonomy (NCBI): domain Eukaryota; kingdom Metazoa; phylum Chordata; class Actinopteri; order Perciformes; family Nototheniidae; genus Gobionotothen; species Gobionotothen gibberifrons. The sequence goes on from CALSBZ010030469.1 coordinate 266,790, forward strand.
ATGAAAACATTTTGCATTAGAGGCACAACATACAAATATGAACCTGAAAATGAGCATAAAAGGGCATCTTTAAAGTGGACCTATCATGCTATATTTGAAACTTATATTGTAGGGCCATACCTATATAAAACATGTCTGTGAAGTTTATTTTTCAAAATACCAAACAGATCATGCATTTTAGCCATGCCTCATTTTGCTCCATTTGTTCCTTTTCCAGCCCTGTTTTTGCAAGGGCTGATTCTGCTTTAGTGGCAGACTACAGCGCCACTTACAGGCCTTGTATATGTACTACAGCGTCTCCAGCGCTTTCGAGCGGCAATGGTCGGCCGTGGCCCAACCCCCCATTAACTTGATAGGTGGAGAGTTGCCCATATGGGCGGAGCACCCCTTTTCTGACGTCAGAAAAATTCAAATAATAATCAGCACCGTTCCAGCCCCGTTTTTTGAGATTTGGGTATTGAGGAAAAGAGAGGGTTGTGTTTTCTGACACTCTGTGAGTTCCCTGACACACCGGGGAGGACACATATTCATGTATAAAAGACGTACAAAAATGCATTTTGCATGATAGGTCCCCTTTAACTTATTTTCTCAAGTATAATATATATAAATATGTGCTTAAGTGGCTCATACACTATCTGTTTTTTTTTAAAGCAAATGCAATTCTCCACCACCTCAGTCTCATATTAATACTCGGCTCTCCTCTGATCAACAGGGCTCCCACGTGACGCGCTGGCCCGGCTGCTACATCCTGCAGTGGCGCTTCCACAGCTCCCCGGCCTGCTCCGCCTCCAGCCTGCCGCGAGTGGACGATGTGCTGGCCTCGCTGCAGGTCTCCTCCCACAAGTGTAAGATCATGTACTACACCGAGGTGCTGGCATCCCATGACTTCAGGTCAGTTTGTTTCCCTGCTCATGTCCTGTCTTTCTTTGTGTTACACTGAGGCTGTGGGGGCTGGTCAAAAATCTATGTTGTGATATTTCTGGAAGTAAATTGTCCATGCAGACATGTTTACACCTGTTTCATGTGGTGGAAGACGTCCCCAGACTCATTACTTAAGTAAATAAGCAATGCTGGATTGTTAAAATAATCTGTCTGCAATTAAAATTCATGCTTTCAAAATCTAACTTAATTTAAATTTAAAACAGTATTGTAATACATTAATCATGTATTCATTACAGTTCGTGGGACTTTTTGTATTTCTTTGTACACTACTGCTGGATATTATAATACTATACTACTAGGACTATAATCCTATATTAATGTTTATTTATTATTTAAATTATTTTTAGCTTTAAATCCTTATCAGTAAAATAACCCAAAACAAAAGCTGTCAAATAAATGTAATAAAAAGAACAATATTCACGTCAGTAAAAATATAAAATAGTGTCAGATGAAATGATCCAGGAAAGACATTTCAAAATTGTATTTATTTTCAGTACTTGAGTAAATGTACTGTACTCGAACACTTTTTTTATTTGGTAGAATCAACATTTCTCTTCTCTATTTTTCTGTTATTTCAGGGGATCCATGACCAGTCTGCAGTCCAGTCATAGTGGTTTCTCTCAGCTCAGCGCTGCCACCACCTCCTCTAGCCAATCACACGCCAGCTCCACCGTCTCCAGGTAGCATCTGCCCGCCAGCTGCCACCGACAGCAGGGACCTTAACCTAGTGACATCTTACTCAAACTGTGCCTTATGCCTCCAGAGAGAGGCAGCCTTACACTCACACTCACTAATGACAACTTGATCTAACAACTGAGGGTGAGGAGAGTATTATGTCAAATGTTTATGAATAAATAAATGTTTTTTTTGTTTTTTCAAGATGGGTCAATACAGTATTATTGGTAGGGGATCATGTATTTATAAGTTTCCAGCCCATATGATGACTAAGTTGTTTGAATAATAGTGTACATTATAACAGAAATAATGCACAGTGCCAATATCTTGAGTTGTAGTTTCATGTGTCCAAAACATCTGCTGGATTAATTTAAGCAAAATTAGATTTTTACATACAATTAAATTAGGTTTCTGTACAATGCACACGGCGCCTGTCCCTGAAGTTGCTTTTATTGCCCACAAGATGTCAGAGTCCTCTGCTCTGAAATCTGCAGTGTACTCTCCACATGCATTTCCCCTCACACTTTGTCTGTCCTTCTAAGAAATTGTAAGAAGTGTTGTTTAAATAAAGAATTTATCACAAGCATTAACATTGATGTGTGTTTTTATATTACATTTTGAGAAAACAATAACTGCTGTGCGGGAGACGCAGTGGGGGAAGTAATTTAGCTGGAACGACGGGTTATTAATCATTTTTTACAGCAATAGGCGAGATGTTAAGAGCATACAGATAATATGAAATCTCTTTTAAAATATTCTGCGCATGTCATGTTGATGTTTGGGCTTGTTAGGCAGCGCTGTTGAATTTTCTGGGGATGCTAATTCCAATGCAATATAGTGCAGCAGCGTCTTGTAATCGGGCACAGGTCCAGGCAGACAACAGATTTGCATAAAACTTTAATTTCCATAAACTTATCAGATGCTTCCAGCAAAAGCTTAATTGAATTTCCTTGTGTTGGTTGTTTCCCTTGGTTTGCAAATGTGTGTCATGCTGCTGCATATCACAACACAATAATAACACAAAGTTAGGTAGATTGAGTTTTCTGAAAAGTTCTTCCTGGCAAGTGCAGTGACTTTGCCAGAAGCTTATTTACAGAATTAATCAGTCTGCTCTAATGACCTCCCAAGACACACATTGTCCATGTAAATAGTAGCCCTTTTTTCTCTTATACTTCTAAATTGCTAATAAAACCTGCTCTTCCAAAGCAGTTTGGTCATTTAAGGCTGAATTAATTCCCTGGCATTCACAGGGTTGAAAAACAAGGTCTGTTGAGGCAACAACAACGTTCGGTAAGTCAATCGAGTGCTCTTAAATAATGCATCACCTTATAATGTATCCACCTGCATGGTTTACCTGACACATCCTTGTGGAGGAAGGATGCTCGCTGACCTACAGCCACGTGGAGATGATTTATGGCCGCATTATTTATTATTGATCAACAAAAACTGTTGTTCTTAACCCTTGTGCCTCACCTTAAAAAAGTTGCTCTGATATTCTTAGAGGACAAACATGTCCGTCACAAAGCTGACATGAAGTGATTTGTCAATATGTATTTTCCCTTTCATTGAGTTATATCTTTTAACAAACCTTAGCCCTGATGCCTGCAAAATATTTAAATTTGTTATGTTAAACCTTTAAATGCAAGTTTGTTTTACCTAATGCTACTGAGTTTTGAGAGGCACTCAAATTTGATTAGTTTGATAGCTTTAGGTGATTTTACACAGTCTGATAAATCTCAATGATGAGCACAATATTGATTATGATGCATTTTATAATAGGGTTAGGGTTAGGGTTAGGGTTAGTTAGATAATATGGTGCAGAACACCTGGAAATGAGCATGTTTGCCCCATAAGGCATCAGGGACAATGGCTCACTCTGGTGGAAAATGGTAAAAACTACAACTGTAAAGCCGGGGCTTCAAATTGAAAGTGTAACATTAATGAATGTGTGATTTTATGTTGTAAGGAATTCAAAAATGTCAATGGATTTCAATGGCTGCATCAACAAAAATCTCCCTCCCCCAAATTGAAAGGCAATCCATCTTTGAACATTTAACTTTGAAAAGAAAGAAATGATAAACTCATGGTGGCGCAAGAGGGAAAGTCATGGAATCACCAAAGTCATTAGGATACTGTGAGGACCGTGAATTCCTTTAGAAAATGTCATGGCAACCCATCAGATATCAATTCAGATTGTCCCCTTTTTCACTATTGTATTCAATCCAGATGGATACATGTTTGCACAAATAAGTGGATATGTACTGGTGTTGTTAATCTCTTTAGATTCAAAGTAACCAATAGCTTCAACAATCATGGATAAAGAGGTCATTTCTGTAGATTGTGTGACAAATGCATATGCTGTTGAGTCCCTGGACGTCTTTGTATTGAATGTATTTTACCATGTCATATACAAACTGCTTTAAACCTGGTATTTGGTGTGCAGATCATCTTAATGGATTTAAAAGAGATTCCATATTGTTACTAACCCTGTGGATAATACTTATAATAAGCTAAAACGTTTTGTTATCAGCCCCCCCAAATGCAATATAACCTTTCCGCTTCTGTCAAAACAGTTATTCATAAAGATATCGTTCCTGAGGAGAGCTACATTTTCCCATCTCCTCACTGTTATCCTTGTGGTTGCGCTCATCGTCACAGATATGATACATAGATGATTATCTGGAATTTGTCTCAGAAGAAAGTAGCCTTAAGATTCACTCCCAGCTAAATCCCTGAGAAACTTGTCTCTTCGTCTAATCTGCCTCTTAAGCTGTCTGACCGCTGATATGCGAGACTGGAAAAATCAGTCAATTTAAGATTTTGTATAATACTGCAAACAGGAACAGCAGATCTCTTAATTCTTTGGTGAGCACCGCAGACAGAGGAGGAGATCTGCATTGATAATGTGCTGCTGAAATAGTCTCAGTCTTCTTGTTACAGATATAAACATCCGAGCCCTCACTGGGGATATGAACATGATAATGAATACGTTTCACTCAGAAACTCCAGAGACAGGCGTAGGGGAAATCAGCATGGGGCTGTTATTTTTATATTTACATCTCACAAATACCAAACAGGTTGTAATGACTTATTCTTCCCCATGTCTATACCCTTTTTCTGATTCCAAGGTTAAATAATAAAACATAAAGTGTTCAAAACCAAACAATATATTCCAACTTCACCCATTCAAATGATGGATGGATATTTGTACAACTTTTTATTTGTTTACAATCAGGGAATGTGTTGTGAGTCTTACTGCAGTGGGTATCTTCATTAAAACTTAAGCCTGTATTTCATTCGCTTCATCTGACAATCCTGACCTTCCCACTAATTAAAAAGGAGAGAGATCTGGATTAGTGTGCACTAAATTATTTTTAGGAGGCTTGACACACTTGAAAAGAAACTTTGTCCGGGATGTTTTGCATGCACAAATATGCAGTTTGAATCGAGGCCCTGTTTTTTAATGTGATTTGTGCAACCTGGAAAACATTAAATGTTTAATGCCTCCTCCATCTGAGTTGTGGGCCTGTCTATTTAACTAATCTCATATCGGCTGGGCTAAAATTCATTTTCTGACTTGATGTACTACTGGGCCTGATTAATATGTCCACAAACAAATAGATACAGTCACGTCTATTTATCTCTGATGCTTCATTCTAACTCTCATATTGTATCACATCGATTTTCTCAGCAACAAGAGAGACCATCAATCTAGCTTCAATTTAGGCCAATTTCTGAGCACTGCCCTCATTTGCAAAGAACTGTCAAGACTCTGCTAACGTCACATGTTGTTTTTATCGGTTTCCGGACATCAGACCAGTTTTAGTTCTGTGATGTTTTCTTGGCTCACTGACTTCTATAGTTGACATTTCCATTCCTCTCACTCTAAATGGGCGCTGCAGTGTGAAGGTCATTATGGGCCTGCCCTCCTTAAATGTTTCAGTGAGGAGACACATTTATCCATGGCTTGTTTGGACAGAATACCAAACTTCAAGTGTATCTTTGGCAATCTTGCAATATGGATTGCTTGTAAACAGGTTTTAAAATATCTAGTGCATGAAAGTCAATACTGTTATGAAAACCAGCAGAAACAAAAAGTAATATTTTTGAAAGATGAATTAATTAATGTGATTCTAAGGCAAAGCAAACCGCGTATTTATAGAGAACCTTTCAACACGAAAAACAAAAACGAAATATATTTGAGATATAGTGCAATGGAATCACATTATAAAAACATTTAAAAACAGTCATTCAGAAACGAAGAGAATTAAATATAAATAAAACAAGCTAAAATAGAATAATATAGGTATAAAATATAAGTTTAAAAATGCCAGTGCAGTGTTAGGTATTTAATGATTACCTAACGATGACTGTTTGTAAATAGGCATTGCCAACACCATTAACCATTACCTTTGGGATAAGAATAAAGATGTTGTGGCGGTAAGTGTTGCGTAATAGAGAGGCGAAGTCCCTCCCCTTCCGAGGGAGCTCGTGGGACCCCGGAAGCGGAAAAATATACATTGAAGTGAATGGAGAAAATGGAGAGGAAAAGGTTATCTTTTGATCCCGTTTGAATTGTGCCACGAATGACACATATGATGTTTGTCAATCTTAAACAATAATTTCCATGTCAAAAAAGTCACAGTTTGTCGTAAAACTGTTGAAATATAAGACTATGAAAAATACGCAACTAGAAAGACTACAAATCCCAGAGTCGCGTAAGTGATGTCACCATTATTTTCCTCCACGAAGAGATATCTAATATCAGCGCGATATATCATCGATATATATGGCGCTGGCTAAGATAAGATAACTTTAACAAGATGCCTGTGTGCTTAGTACCAGGTTGTTATCATACCAGCAATGGGTCTTGCTCGTTCTTTCGCCTCCCGTCTGATGAAAGGAACAGGAGTGGCTGGATCAAGTTAGCTACCTAGCTAGTAGCAAGCACGTTAGTTAGCATTACACCCGTGTCATTTGTATTAGCCTTAACATTAAGTAACCCAACATGTTAAACAGTAAGAGTAGTAGGCTAGTCATATTTCGTGAACCCTTTGAAGAGTGCTGTCACAGTGGTGTGATCATTCTATAATACACAACTTAAGCCTGGGGGAGAAATGCTAACGGTAACGCTAGCATTGGCGATTTTTTTTTTTCTACGTCATGCTATCTGCACAAATGGTTGACATTAAACATTAAAAAGACCAGGCAGTTCAGAGAGAATCAAAGGCAGACAGGCAGACAGACAGCTTTGCATGACATTCTTCTGGACGTGTTTCATTGTGGTGATAGTGAGTGTAGTCAATCCTTTTGTTGACAAGACAGACGGACATCTTGGTGACGTGTGTTGTTCTGCACTACCGGACATGTAGTTCACTGAGCAGTTTCACACAAAAAATGTGTAACTTCACAGTTTTACGACACATTTAAATTTTTTTGACTTGCAAAATGTTCTTTTAAATTGACAAACATCATATGTGTAATTCGTGGCACAATTCAAACGGGATCAAAAGATAACCTTTTCCTCTCCATTTTCTCCATTGACTTCAATGTATATTTTTCCGCTTCCGGGGTCCCATGGAGCTCCACCGGAAGGGGAGGGACTTCGCCTCTCTATATAAACAAGAAGAAACGTCACTTCCGGATTTCACAATTTGGTTCAAGTGGCGGAAAAACTCTCAATTAACATGTTTCCTGGGAGACGGGCCATAAAGTGCCAACTTCAAGAAAATCGTAATAAGAAAACAAAGAGGGAAAGGGATTATTTTAATGTTTCAGGTGGTGAAGTTCTTCCTCCATGACCCTGGAAACATCTTCAAAACAGTGGTAAGTGTTGTCCAAACTATACCGGTGTGGCAATTGTTTAAAAAAATAAAACAAACTAAAACAAACTCTGTTAAACAAACTCTGATACATAGCCTACATCCTCTACTAAAAGATAACTATACTTTATTGGGCTGATATTTTCAATTAAAACTAATAATTTAGAATGCAAGGCTTCCTGCCAAAATGCACCATCCTGTGGTCAAAACAAGCGAAAAATATACGAACTTCAAAATAAAACTAGCTACGCGTTTTTTGTTGTTGCAATGTGTTTGTCAAATGTATAACTACATTGACCCTACATATAGCGATTGTGCAATGGTTGTGAAATGTGTTGTTGGAGAGCCTGGAGAGCTACATTGGTTAGCCTGTTTCCATATACATTTCACTCAATTTCTTATGTTGGTTTTTGTATGACATCTTCACATAGCCTTTAACATTATAACAAGTAACATCACAGGTGTAGTTAATACCATTAATTGGGTCTGCACTCATAATTAGTGATACTATTTACACCTGTTCATTTCCTGCTATGATGACTCAAAATGTCTGTCCATTACTGTATATTTGAATCTGTATAAAGAGCTGAAATGACTAAAGAGTGACAGACTGGGCTTACCATGTGTGTATATTCAGTGACAGGCAACATCTTCCTCCTATCTGTTGCTCTATGTGTCTCTGAGTATTACCTCAGGTTTTATGTAATCATGGGAATACATTGTAAGTCTCAAGTGATTACTTGACTCTAGACTATACTGTTTCTGCCAGCAGACAGTATAGGGCGGTATTTAAAGCATCCATCTTCCCTTCTCCTACCTGCCAACACTCGTCACCACCCCTCAGCGAACACAGGTTCTCCTTATTGGCAGGCGGAGGGGCAGGCAGGATTCCCCAATCTCAAATGACTTGGGTGTCTCCTGAATAGAGAATATAGAGGAAGCTTGAGAGAGCAGAGACAGATAGACAAATGGAGAGGGTGAGATGATATTCTTTTTGGAGGGAATTGGCTGCTTTCTAGTCAACTTTCAATTCATTCTGAAAAGCAGTTAGTATACTCAGGTGAGTGTTTGGGTGTCTCCATGCTACCACCCCTCATGTATACACACACTCAGAGACCATAAGTCATTAAAGATTCACATATGTTAACTAATTTGACATATTTAGGTTTTGAAGAGTGTTGTTTGGAAAAACACAAGGAAATGGAAGGCATTACAGTGGCCTGTGATCTCAATATTACAAATAACATATGTCAAACAAAACATGTGAAGGCCACTCTACGGCTGTTCTGTTACGATTTTACAAAGTCAATAAATCGTTTTATTCATACAAATGTCTTGAAATGAAAAAATGCCAACCCCAATTCAAGAGAGCTATTGTTGGTTAGGGGATATTTTTTCAGCATATGAGCAGTATCTAAAGATGCCTGATGTGAACTGCATTTGCACAATCTATCATTTCATTTACAACCATCAAGCATGTTATTAACAGACTTTCACTCGTTTTCCCATGTTGCAAAACAAGGATATTGAGCAACCAGTCTTGTCAACATTGATTTCACCATGATTCAAGTTTTTTTTGTGTTAAAATTAATTACATTTGCTCGTGTGATAGAGACGTTGTAATGATTTTAGCGACTGTTGAGGGTTTTGTGTGTTCCTGTCCAGAGACTGCAGATGGTAATTAGCTAAGAGCTAAATCTGCCATAAATCCTATTTTCTCTCTTTGAGACTAATGTTTTTTCTTTCTGGTCCTTGTTGGGTAAATAATGAAAACAAAAATAATCAAGATGGAAAATGCTTGTTTTCCCCAGGCAGCACTTCAAACTTTAAGATTTTCAGCTTACTATTGAATAGGATTGAAAAAAGAGAAGAGATGTGTGTAATTTAAAAAGCTGCAACTAGAGAATTATTTTGTATTTTTTTGCAGAACAAATGACAACAACCAGTGGATTATCAGAATAGATTATGTTTCTGTTGATCTTTTAGTAGATTAATCCACAAATTATTTCAGCGCTAGACAACACCTTTTGTACTGAAATATTGCATGACATTATTTCTGACATTTTCTAGACCTTTATTTAACTGTATTTTCTACTCAGGGCATCAGGGTGTTTTTAAGCTTGAACCTTTTAATATCTGAAATTCAAAGGCAAAGGTTTACTGCATTAAAGTCAGTCAGGTGTAAGCTATCCTGCATTTAAAATAGTCTAAGAGAGAATGACACACACGACCCACTGTGGCGGCTCAATCCCCAGTTACGTTTGAGTCGCCGAGAGTCGGCTATGAACTGTGACGCGTTTTCGAAGAGAAAGTCCATAGTGAAGCAAGATAGTTTCTGGGATATTTAATAAACAAAATCATAACATAGTAACTATGGACAAAACGGTCAACAGAAAATATGCCAGCACAAGCTCACCCTCTGTCATCCGCACTCGACATGAAACGGGTGACTTAAATAGACAAACCACACCCATGTGACAATTACCGGAAGTGCTCAACAATAAAAGTGACGTAAACAAATAATAATAATAATACAAATAATGAACTTGGGCTAAGTAGCGTTATGGCACCTACACCCACAACAAGTCTGCTCTGTGCCTCTTGTTGTTTTAGGCGATCCTTTACAGATGCAGTGAAGCAGAGAACAAGAGCAGATGAAACGGAGCCAAACTGTGTGTGGAAAATGTTTTCTGGCACCGGTATCTGCTGCTCTCCCTTTCTGTCTCTCTAACATTAGGAGGTAGTTATTGTAAGCCAGGCCTATAAGCGATCCCTTGATGCTTGCTGGCACTACACCACTCAGTCTGCTTGTAGCTGCTGTCTTCCTGCCTTGTTTGAACTACCTGCTTCATTGCGCTGTCTAAATTAAAATAAACTATTCTCAGCATAAAGCATGCCCTATATTCTCTGGTGACCGTAAGTTCATTATCATTTTGAGTCCGATTGCAGAACATTAAATCTTAGTGGAGGAGACAGAGCGGCTGATTGGTCCAAACTGGCACACACTGTGGCTGTAACTCCCTGTGGCTCACGCTATAAAGAAATCAGAGAGCTTCTGTAGCGAGGATGCTCTGCGGTGGTTTATGTAGATAAACAAAATGAGCTGCCTCAATATGTTTTAGTTTCCCCCTTTTATCAGGTTCTGTGCCGACTAAGGTGCGGTTGTTAAAATTAGCATCCTAATTTAAGGCAGCAGTTGGGGAATAAGCTTATTGGCTTTCTTCCTGAGAGTTAGAGAGGAAGATACCATCGTCAGATCAGTCCCTTTTAAATATGAGCTCTGAGCTTAACACAAAGCCAAACAGCTAGCCTAACTCTATTCAAAGATAACAGAATCCACCTACTAGCACATTTAAAAGTTTGAGTTTGTTTAATCCATTGCATAAAACAAAAAGGGTACTGGGACTTATGTCGAGGAACAATCCAGCTGTGCACAGTAACTTCCTGAAATCGCCTCTGGTTGCCTGGTTACTGCTCAAAGTGAAGGTAGCCTATAGTCTGCATGCTAAACTAAGCTAAACAACGGCTGACTCCAGATAGATACGTTACATACATGACAGCGGGGTCTGAAATATATCAGCAGGAAATCAAAGAAGCGTTCTTCTCAAACTATTTCTTTAGGTCATGGCGTATAAAACCACTCCCAACTTTTACTTCCTGTCTCCGCATACTGTGCTGCTGCAGGTTTAAGTGTCAGTTTTACATTAATAGACTATAGGGACAGGTTTCCAGATGTAGAAAATGTTTAAGAGTGCTCTGCCCGTAGGGAAATGGCTCTGACAGGCTGCAGAGTTGAAATATGGACCTTGACAGGTCGGCCTATTGTATGTGCCTCAGGGAAACTCGTCACCTGTCTGGGCCTAAATGACTTTAGGCTGATGTGTTGGCCGTGTTTGGCGCCTCTCAGTTCCTTGTTTGGATATTGAAATGAACAATCTTTCCTCTCTGGAGTCACATGAGACTGACAGCCGCAGAGAGGGAATGTGTGACAGCGATGAAGGCTTTAACCATCAGCCCCCCGCCCCTCCGCCTCATCTTCTCTCTGTCCGTCCTCCTCCTGTGCGGTGCGAAGGCATTGTGGATGTAATTGCCTTCAAGACTGGCTTAGGCTCAGGACGCAGGATCTTTCCGCTGTGATCTGTTAAGCCTATTACATACTTGTTGCGTGAAGACACACAATCCTATGTGGATGAAAGCCTGAGTGTGAGAACCAATTTGTGCCACTTGCTTTTGCATCACCACATCCAGTCTGTGCTGTAGTGTATTCTCTTTTGTTCTGTGGATCATTAGTGTTCAATACACAATAGACAATTCAATGAATTCCGAAGGACTTTGATTTTCAGAACCAACCGCTTGTGGCAATAGTCTTACTGGAAAAGGCAAACAACTAAAACCAGTTGAATGGAAATGTGGGCGTCAGAATCTCGACTTTTTTCTGCCAGTATTCATTTTGATCTCATGTGAACATTAAACCCTTCATATGAAATAGGAAACGAGTTAACTGCAGTATTGTTAACGAGACATTTTAATTCAATGTGTTAGAAGTATGTTCAGTGTCAACTCTGAAGCCAACAGATGTAGATCATATGAATCAGTGAGTGGATATTATGGGAACAAAGAGCACAGGTCTGATGACTGATCTATTGTGATCAAATGTGGCGAAGAAAATAAAGTGGTTCGGGCAGCTTTGAACAGTAGCCTGCTGCTAACACCTTTTGTTCCTTTCCTAGACAGCTTTTCTGATGTGTGCTCGTCGGCTGATATTCAAGGATTCAACAATTTCCTACCTAAGATTGAAAAGACCCTGACACTACTCAAAATATCCTGTTATTAGAATAGTGAGATATCTTATACCTTTAGTACCTTATACACCTCTTATGCCCTCTTGTAAAGCAATTTACAGTGAAATGTAGAGGCCACATCCAGAGACCGGTGAAGAGGCTGCAGGAATGTCGATGTAACTTCTTCTTCCAAAGAGGTACTGTTAGGTACAGCCGGCAGGGATACAAGTGCATTAAAGTGCAATAAGCCTGGTTTGTGTTAAAAAGAGCCGTGCGCGCTGACCTCGTAAATAAAACATAAGTACGGTTAAGACATTAGGTTGTTGTTCTCAACATGTGTTTTCCTATATCTGGTCCTTTTGGTTCTGATCTATAATACATGAAGCCTCGGGATATGTGACCCTAATGTCACCACTGAATCCTTGTATTGGAGAACAGGAGGATATGCTCTTTGTCAAACATTGGTCTTTTTATTTTATTTATTTGTTTATTCCACACATGGCAGTTCTTTAAAAAAAAACATGTACACTTTATAAAACAGGTATACTTATGCTGGTTGTTTTTTTCATAGCGCATGGTGGAAAGGAGCAGGGAGAAGAACATCTTATTGTACCTGCCCCTTCTTACAAAAAAATTAATAAAAATGAAATAACCATTTAAAAGCAATATTCTTTCAGTCACAGTTGCTTACTAATACTGAAACATAAAACCAGAACACTATCAAAAGTCAACTTCATACTGTCTAAATATGCTTTCTTCATATATTTTCTTGAACATAAAAATGTTCTTTCAGCCCTTTAAATCATTCGGTAAAGCATTCCACTTCTTTACGCCAACTACAGAGACACACATCTGCTTTCAAGTGCAAACTGATGCTTACAATTGTATTTCCTCCTATGATGCTCATCCTCTGAAATTAAAACACATTTGTTTTGTATATTTTCTGGCAGTATTCCGTTTTTTGCTTTATGCATAACTAAAGCCGTCTGTAATTCTATTAAATCTTTACATTTTACCATTCATTTCAGGTCTTAAAAGAATACCCTTTGGTCAAATCTGCTTTGGAAGAAAGCATGCTTAGTCTGCTGTTTGTGCTGTTGCCATAACAACACAGACATGAACAATTGCTAAGAAAATGAATTGACAGAAAAACCGTGTGTGTGTGTGTGTGTGTGTGTGTGTGTGTGTGTGTGTGTGTGAGCATATGTGGAGGAGGCGCTTCTGTTTGTATTGTTGAACTCGGGTCATAGGATTAAACAAGGCATCCTGCAGAGTTTTGCATCTGTTGTTGTTTATGTCTTATTCAGTGTGTGCCGTCAGAACAGTGGAAAGATTATATCAAGTGGAAATGGCTGTTGGCGAATGTCTTCGGATGCTCCTCATTTATTATGTAGAAAGACAAGAAGTGTTGAATTTTTCCTTGCAAATGTGTAAATAATACAGGAGGTTGTGAAGACGGCTCAAAAGTTCATTTACGCCTGCTTTCTGTTTTACTTCACAGTTTTGACTAACCCTGACCCCTAACCCCTAACCCCTGACCCCTAACCCTTCTTAATCTATCCTTCCTAGTGTTCATCTGCATTGCCTATTACTTTATATACATTTCAACATTTGCATAACTTCAAAGAGGGGGTGATAGGCTTGTTAGGTTTCTCACCTGATTGTTGGTATCCAGATACAAAAGAGACAGAAACAAGTTCATCCTTATTATATATTATTATTATTATTATTGTATGTACAGTATGAATGCTGCGTGTCTTTGTTGTATGTTGTCTATTCTGAATGTTTTGATGGCACCTTAAAAGGACTTGTTCTTGTACAATGACAATAAATCCTTCTAATCTGAATTAATCTAATTACCCTGACTAGCATTGTCAACAAAGACTGGTGCAAGTGCAGCACATATACAACATCCCCCCCCCCCCCATGCTGCTGTGCCATTTTTACATTTTTTACCACATTACAAAATACAGATGGGATATACAAATGCTACACTAATTGCAACGGCAATGTCGGTTGTTAGACTGGTTATTTAACAAGCCAGTAGATATCCGGAATTTAATTAAAAATATATTTGCTTTAGAGCGGTCCAACCTTAATTTGAACTGATCATTTTCTGCTATGTTTCATTGTTTAAAGTCCATGCAAGAGAGAGAGAGAGAGAGAGAGAGGATGACAGGATGACCTTTAGCGTGTCCGTTCACTTTGTAGCACTGATTGAGTAGTTTACGACCCCTCTAAACTCTGACGACATGCCATTACAATGATAATTGTATTTTTCGATCAAGCTCTCAAGTCCTTGTAACACTCCACGGTAGCACATCATTCACACGAGATATTGTACTGCGACTGTTCTCAGGAAGTGTCATGAATTGATAGTCCTTATTTCCACCTCTTGCTTCTATTTGACCAGATAGATCATTGTGTCGGGTTCAATCAAGAAGTCACACTCTCCGCATGTAGCGCCGTGTGACTTCTGAATTTAGATTCTCTTTCTGCCTGTGGATCAAAGGTTCAGGCTGAGACGGGATTATTCAGCAGGGAGAGGTATAACTAAAGTATCTGAGTCCTTGAATCTAAGCCAAGGAAGGGATTTTCCATCTCACACTAATTAGAGTCGCAGAGGAAGACTCTCTTTAAATGTCCGCCACGCCATAGATTAGACGTCTACTCATAATGTAATTGTTAGCAACATTACATCACTTGACAGGGCGGCTCGATTGCACCTGTGATTTTATAGCTTTCATGATCCTTTGATGATCCTATACCATCCTGTGATCATTTAAGCTGGACTCCCCCCCCTCTATCAACCTTTCATACTTCTATTGCACATTTGTAAATGATCCATTAGGTTTTTGAACTGCTCGCTTCTTCTCTCAATTCAGTGTTCATCGCCTTGGCAGCAATACAAAGTCATTACGGTCTTTCGCCTCAGGTGAGTGCTGGATATGCAGAAATTCATTCTCACGCTCACAAGGTCTGCACCCGAAAACGAGATTTCTGTTTGAATAGTTTTCCAAAGCAGTGTGAGGTCCTTCCTGAGGCTGAAAGATACCACTCTACTCTGACACCTGGGTCAGGCCATGTTTCTTGGTTGTTTTGTACCGCAGCAGGGTTTTGTTTACCTGCCGTGTTTGATAACCAGGAGCCACATATTGCAATGACACTGAACCTGTTCAGATCACTGTTTGCTGTTAACAGGAACAGGCTTTCTGCGGTACCTGTGTCTCCGTACTCAATTACAGAACATGCTGCTACTGTTATATGTTGTTGTGAAGAAGACATCAGACACTCTCAGGCTGTCTGAGTCCAACACATATCTTGGCACATCGCAGGGAAACAGGAATGCAGTCATTTCCTTTAAGGCATTGTTTATTTAAGCAGTCATACCAGCAGGTCGCCATTTACATTAGAATTAGGTCTACAGCTTTGTCCATTTATTGTTTAAACTGAGGGCTGAATATCAAAACATACAACACAGTCTCACGGCATTTCGTGTTATAGTCACGAAATTAATTAATTATTTTTTTGTGTCACACAGAACGATTTTAAAAACAATGTAAATAATAACAAATTAGAAGGAAAAACAGATTACAAAAAATACATATTTCAGTATTCTCACACAGAAAGATTTTAGAAGCAATGTATTTCTATTGGTAGTATGTTTTGTGCCTGCACCAAATAATAACAAATTAGAAGGAAAAAAAGATGACAAAAATACAGATTTCAGTATAGTGAGGCTCTTTGCCCCCTTTCCTTTCCTCGCGGATGGCAAGAAAACTCCGACATTATACAATTTTAAATAAAAGGGATAGGGTTACGCTTACGGCCCGTCCACACAGCGGCGTGCGATGAGTCTTCCAACGCTTCTGCCCATTCACTTGAATGGGGTGACGTCACGCCTCACCGAAATGCATTGTGGGGAGCGTAGCTACACTTTGCTCACGTTGCTCGCGTCAAGAAGATACAAAAGTTGAGCCATGTTCAACTTTTGTATCTTCGACGGAGGCGTCAGCCAATCAAATCCCGTTTATGAAAATCTGCCAGTACAACTGCTAGCCAATCAAACCGCGTGTATGTTGGGAGAGCCAGACCGCAGGTCCGCAGCACCACGGAGAGAGCCATTCATTCATTCATGTGATTGGTTGTTGGTCGCGTTGCTCCCAAGCTTCAGCCACGCCCACCACAAAGATACAACGCACGCCGCTGTGTGGACGGGCCGCTAGGGTAAGATATTGAGTAAGAAAATGTTTTTATGAACCACACAGCTTCTGGTCTTCCAAGACCCGACCGGACAAAAAAACGTGGTGCAGGCACAAAACATACTACCAGTAGAAATACATGGTTCAACAAATGGTTCACGATTGGTGAACACGAATCAATAGATTAAATTAATTTCGTGACTGTAAAACGAAATGCCATGAGACTGGGTTGAAACATATGTCATAGAATAGTTTTTTTCCCTTCCATTTTAAATATAATAAAACAGGAAATAAATAAAATGTATTGTGTTGCAATTAGGTCTTGACAATATAGCCATAAATGTTACTCTATTTATATTTATTAATCCATGGATTTACCGACTTCTCTTTTTGGTAAAACTTTTATAATTGAGTGTCAATTTGTTATAGAAAATATGTACCAATAAAGTTGACTCTGGTTCTTATCGGTACTTAAATATTGATACAGTGGAAGAAAACAGGACCATGGGGAACACGACAGGAAATGAGAAGTTGATTGTTGGTTTTTTTAAGTGCAGTATTTATAAGAATACATTCCAATGATCCCTGTAGTCTTGTTTTCTTCCACTTTCTACATTTAAGTACCAGTAGAAAGTGGTGTGTATTTGATTGGTGCTAATTCATAAAACAAAAGGACACATTAAATCTCAGTCTGTATTTTAAACAGCTGCACTTTTCTCTTTTCATCTCTCTCAAACTTCCTCTGAAGTCTTGAGGTTTGCCTCTGAGCCAGTGGGTTGAACTTTCCGATATAAAGAGCAGAGCAGAGGTGATTCATGGGTTTCCACACCTGCAGCGCAAATTAGCAGGACCAGGGTTCAATTACGCACAGTGGTGGGTGTGGGCGCTGTTATAATGAGGGTCAGCAGGGCAAGGCATGGACAGCTCTTTGAATGGCTGGCACTGCAGTGGAGCTCAACATGAGAGCTGCCATAGAGCGAGAAAAGGTTGACGCCGTTAGTTTAACATTGATTGACAATCCGACTTCACCTGTTAAGCATACTCTGAATTGGATTTGCCATTACACAACTGTCAGTCGGACCTGTCTTATTCGCTTCTTCTTGATGATGTTTTTCATTGCCATGTCATTATCTGGTTCCCATGTGCCTAAGCTCTGTCTGGTTTTGCTTATTATTTGTTTGCTTAGTTAATTGCTCAGCCTAGCTTTAGCCCCCCATTTGCATTACTCTGCCAGATTTCCTATAACGTGTTAACCACCGTGTGGGCTGTAGCTCAATTAATGTCAAACAGTCTACCGAAGAAACGTCTACAGTGGTGCTTTAAACATTATGAACCTGATGTGTTATTATTTATTTGCTCATGTTCTCTCACACTGCTCGGTGTGCTACTCCACTGACCAATAGCATTGCTAACTATGTAGAGAGAGTAGCTCTAGCTCATTCTCATCTACCTACCTACAGATAATTGGTCCGATACAATACCGTGGTACATTTCTATACATTGCAGGTATCATTAGGGGTGAGTCGTGTGCAGCATGGAGTCAGTAGGGACAAACATGAGAAGAAGATAACGACATGGTTATTAAAAGAAGCTCCGGCGCAGGAATGCGGTAGAGGATGACAGGTTTTTGAGGAATGGATAAAGATTTAAAGCCGACAAAGAAAAGAAGAGAGTTTCTGTTGAGTCACAGATTCAGACTGAGCCACTGATTCTGCTCCCTGTTGGCTTCTGCTTTATCTGCTTGATCTCTGATGTGCTAATGGTGTTAAGGTGTGGAGCTCTATCTGTATTCAAAAGCAAGAAAAGAAGCCCGTATTGTGGGTGGATTTGCTGATTGCCAATGTAATTAGTGGTTCTAATGAGTGTGTAGATGTATGGACAGGGACGGATGTGTTTTAGGGAGTAAAGTAAGATAAAAGTGTCTAATTCATCGAACCTAAACTACTCGTGTTTTTTGTTTTCTCCATGCTGGTCTTTCCACTAAAATGTCATGCAGTAAACCAAGTCAGGTCTTTAGATAGGATCATTTGTTCTTTTCCCCAGAACCTGCTTAAAGGTCATGTTGTTATTGCTGCTAGGACTGCAAATAGACACAATCCTTGACCCCTTCAGTATTCATTCTGGCTGAGCCTAAAGGATGATGGCCTCCCAAAATAATAAGAGACCAACAGCACCAGTATGGTTCAATAATCACAGATAGTCATTCATGCTTTTTCAAACTGGTATAAATTACAGATAAAAAAAACTCCCCTGTCATGTGGGTTATGGGTCCATGGGGTGACCAAGTTATACCGTTGTATTTATGTTTTAAAAACCATTATCGGATCCAACCCCAATAGAAATATGGAAATGTCTGTTCATTATGTCTTCCCTTTTGATTTTCACGTCAGCCATTCATCCAACTTACTCCACACCTGTAGGTGTATTGCTGGGTGTGGCTTGCTCTCCATCGATGTTCATGAGAGACTTCGGACAACATTACGTGTTTGCTCAAGCATATAAGGGATGCAACTAAGTAATGGCAGGTTTATTGCTCAGGACCCAAATTGTTGAAGTGGTGTTGACCTTTTGGTTCTTAAAAAAAAACGATTTTTGGATTGCCTTATACCAGTGGTTTTCAAACTGTGGGGCGCGACCCCTGGTGGGTCGCGGAGGTACTGCAGGGGGGTCGCGGGAAAAAAAAAAAAAAAAAAATGTTTTTACCAGTTTTAATTAGGCCAAATTAATTCACAGTATCTATTACAAGCACTTTTGTTCATGTGTAATCCATAATAAAATATAAAATGATAGTTGGATCTTTGTATCTTATTATTATTAGCAGAGAAAATGTAATGTTTTTACAACAATATACAATTAATCCTACCAATATAGATGGGAACCGGGTTGGGGGGTCCCGAAAATATTTCCAATACCCAAGGGGGTCCCGACTGAAAAAGTTTGGGAACCATTGCCTTATACCAAAGGAGCTCATGAATAGTTCAAGGCGTTTATTAGTCATACGTACATAGTAGGGATGCCAGCGATTATTCAATTTTTTTGAATATTCGTTACAGTCTCCATAATCAAAAATTATTTTTAAAATTCGATTTTATTTATATATATTTGTATTATTAATTATGTTTTAATTTTTTTTCCTGGCTTAGTTACAACCAAAATATAGACTAATGCTCATAATAGTAATAGTATTAATAATTGTAAATGGCCATTGGTCACACCACCAGTTTGTTTTACTGTAAACTTGGAGGAAGCCAGCAGCGCACTCTGCGCAGACCCCGGGGGTCGAATAATCGATTAATATTCGCCAGGGCTGTCCGATTTTCGAATTTGATCATGGTCAGTTTCTGGCATCCCTAGTACATAGCTACAGTGTAGTTATGACGATGAACATCTTAGGTCATAGGCTCCACCAACAGTGCAACACAAAAAAAACAGAAAAAATAGTGCATATAAATATAAATAGTGAAATAGTGTATTGGTTTCCAATATTCTGTAACAAGACTGATTATTAAAATCCAGAGGGCATTGATGAAGTATAATAAACACTTGACATGCACAGTTGCCAGTGGAGAAGAAAAGATAGCCACTTTATGTTCATGATTTGATTAAGAGACAGTGAACAGAGGCAGTGGAGTTGGTTAATGCCCTGATTGATTGTACGTACGTTTATGCCCGTGTGTGGTTTTCCACATATTGAGCTACGGTGCAGCATTTGCAAGAGCCTGAAAAGAAGCCGCTGCTCGCTCCTGATCAAAGCGAGACTGAGATGGGGATGTTGTCTGTAATGTTTTTTTTCTTTTTCCCATTTGTGCATATTTGATGTTTCTCATCTGAAACCAGAGAGTGAAGCACTGTTGTCTTTAGCTCTTGTATGCGTAAGAAGAACTGAGCCTCAGAGTGATTCGCAGATGAAAGCTGTCAGTGCCATCCTCTCCATTCAGGGAGCCTTGAGAATAATATTGCATCAGAAACCTTTTGTGACAAAAGGAAAAAAAAGCTTTAGAGTGTGAATAGACTTTAGATGAAGTCACAAATGGAAACAAGGAAAAGGAGGTGAATTTCAACTCTACCTGGATGATAATCAGGACAAAAGTTTATGTAAGATGATGACTCATCTTGTGTTCATTTAACATAATGGTGGATGATCAGAGTAGGTGTGTCGGTGAAGAATGGTTATTCATTCAAGTGATTTTTGAACCAAGTTTCCAACAAGGTAACTCTGCTTCTGTGACTCTTTCTGTAATGACCAGGGGCCTCATTTATAAAGCCTTGCGTAGGATTGACGCAGGAAGGTTGCTTACGTACTGTAGGACAAAGCAAATAAATAAGCACAGACATTTTCCGATTCATAAAATACTGCGTACCGGCGCAGGACTTGCGTACGACACATTTTATTTATGGTATTATTTCCACATATTTCTCTCCATTCTTCCTTCTGCCAACGGTGTCGCAGTTTCTCGTCTCTCCCGTTGTTGTGTAGTGCGTACGCATGGGTCAGAGTTTGCGTGGAGGACCGCATATTTTCCCGTCAAGTTTGTTTTTTATAAATCTCAAACATTGCGTAGAAACTGGCGTACGCCATCTTTTGAGCGTACGCACCGTTTATAAATGAGGCCCCTGAGCATTCAAGGTCAGAGGCACAGGATACTTTTGTGTCATTTAGAGCGATCAGTTGATTCACAGTTAATCAGCAGGCATTTTATTGGTTGAATATCAATGATTCTTCACACAAAGATACTACATGTAATTGGTTCCAAGTTCCCAAATGTAAGAAACTAATGCTTTTCTTGGTTATATATGATCTCAAACTCAAACGTTTTGGTATTTGGGATGTTTGTTGGTTTACAATTTCAATATGTTTGCCTATAACAAAATGTTCCTGAGTTGCAGCCATAGTAGGGCTGTGCGATTATGGTAAAAATCATAATCACGATTATTTTGGTCAATAATTGATATCATGATTATTAAATACGATTATTCATTGATTTTGAAAACATCCATTTATTGAACTTTAAAACAAATTAAAATAATAATTTGAACAGTATCTTTTTAACTGTTGATTACCCTGAACGTATAATTCAACTGAAAAACCAATAAATAAAATAAATGATACATTTATATAAATAATATCAAAATAATAAATACCAATAAACAAGATCAACAAATATTTTGGAGCGCACTTCAACAAGCTACTAAACATATATAAATATGATAAATAAATTAGACTAAAATAAATTAGATCAAATATGTTGCAGTGCACTCTCACAACCTAGCAAAGCTAAATAATCGTTTTTTTTTATTATGTTGTTTTCGTAATTGTGGCAGGCCAAAATCGTAATTGCGATTAAAATACGATTAATTGCACAGCCCTAAGCCATAGTGTTACTCTATGTGTATGTTTTGCAGTGCCTTCTTGTGCCAATTGGGCAATGATTAGCTCTGTCAAGTCAGATGAAAAATGTCCTTTTGTCTTTTTAAAGAAATCAGTGGACCCAATATAAGAAATGAGACAATCAATATAACTGCACTCTACAATACATACTACAATAATGTGAATGAAACAAAACAGGGTAACTCTGTTTAGACTCTAGGCTTGGCTTTCCTCCCATACGGTCAACATTTTAAGTTAGCTTGTCTTGTAATAAGAGACCAGTTCACCTTTGTTTAAATGTGTACGTTCCCACTGATTCAAGCATATTGCTTCTCTTCAGAATTCTCCTGTTGGCACAAATACTTCTACGCACTTGCATGTACACGTGCATGCTCTGACTCACTACTCACTAACCCATGCCGTGGCTTTTAATATCTTCATCATTTGGATGAATTGCCACTCACTGTTCCAGTCACTCTCTGCAAGTTTAAGGCAGCTTTGTCATCAGGTCTATCACTCAAATAGTTAAAGAGCATGTTTGAAAAAGATGTCTCCATAAAAGGGATTTTCATGGACATGGTTTGTCCCCAGTGTCATTGAACCCTCCCTCACATGCACACTCCAACATAATATATATTTCTGTATTCCTCCAATAAACCAAGGACAGTCCGACCGGTTTCAGCTACACCTGATACATTTGTACGTCAATGACGAACCCTGTTTTTATAAAATAACACAATGGTTTAGTTGTTAGGACACATATGAATATATTTCCTGAGGCTGATTCATCTATTGAACAGCCATGTCACCCCCTCCCCAAGGACATTGCTCTTTTATGTGTGTTTGTTTTCTAATATGTGCCAGTAGGTGTCTGTGTGATTCACTGTGTTCCCTCTCATCTGCAGACTCATTTGTTAAAGCTCAGCACCCATTTGTTATTAAGAGAGCGAGAGAGAGCAGTATAAAGGAATACAAGTTTAGACGGTCTGAATTGATGAAGGGCGCAATGCAGTGTTTATTAGCACATGTTGTTTAATGTGTGCTCCCTAGAACTGCCATTTGTTTGAATGTGAAGCGTTTGTCCCTCTAGAATGAGGCTTATATTACAGAAGAGGATTTCTAATGATTCTTTTTTGGGAGATGGGATGTTGAGCACATGGTCCATGTTTGTAAAGGACTATTGTGTGACTGTGGTTCTCGGTTCAGATATACTGAAACCTTTTTGTGAAGTAGCCGCTGAATGTTTTAACAATAGGAAACAAAGCATTGAGAGGGGAACATTTAGATATAAATAAATCAGAGTTCAGGATGTCACAACAGCTGTGCAGCTTGATTTATTTAATACGCTTTAATAGCTAGCTGTCTCATCATTTCAAATATATTTGATGCAGGTATAGAACGAGCCAAGCATGCAAGTTAAGGATTGTAAATGTTTGTGGCACAAGCTCAGCAGCTACATAACTTATATGTACATATCAATTAAGGGGCTTTGTATTAGGGATGCCAGAAACTGACCATGATCAAAATCGAAAATCGGACAGCCCTGGTGAATATTAATCGATTATTCGCCGCCGCCCAACATAAATAATAATACAAATATATATAAATAAAATCGAATTAAAAAAATTAATTTTCGATTATGGAGACTGTAACAAATATTCGAATAATCGCTGGCATCCCTACTTTGTATTGGCAACAATCTGGCCAACACGATACAGGGGTTGCAATTAAATGTACTGCTATATATAACGATACTGTAATAGAGTCCATATATTGTAATATATTCAAAAATATATAGTTTTCTGAAAATTGTCGATAGAATAAAGATCTCATCTGCATACAATTGGAGAAAAAAGGTTTACTTTTTGATGCTGTTAGGGCGGTTACAGTCCCTGTAACACCTAACAGTACTGCCTTACTTTTGGTGCAATGTGCGCCACTGTCTGCCATACATCTTTACATGTAAACTATTCATTCAAAATGTGTTAGTGTTTTTGAGAATCAATACAGTAATACCTTACATAACATTGTATCTTCCTTACTAAAATGGTGATGTTTGAGTGCACATTTGCAAAAGGGACTGTATACTAGCAACTGGAAAATACCAAATTGCATCAATAGCTGAGGAAAAATACCAATATATTGTGTTTTAGATAATACTTATCAGAGCTAGTTGCTGTCTATGTACATCACGTGGCCCGGTGACATGTTTTTTCATAACTCTATGATTGATGAAACTGAATTTGCTGTGAAGCAATTTAGTATTGAATAAGCTGAAAGGAAGCTGGGTTAGCGGGGGACAATCTTGTTATCATTTTGCATTACACACATCAAAGCTGAGCTAAAAGCAAGTGCATGTTCTCATTACAGGAGCGGCAGGCTGTTGAAATGTGTCGTTGTTTGAGGAAAGAAAGGACGGTAAAACAGGAGGAACGTTTACACAGCATGCCTCCTTTGGATGTCTGATTCAACAAACACATTTTTTTAAGCATTCTAAAAAACACACAATAAGAAAAGTGATGCATGTTATAAAATATAATAGACATTCTCTTCAGGTTTACTCCATGAACAGGTTGCAGAATATTGTTATATAACTAATGAGTTTGACCCAATGCCAACGCATGGTTGTATGTAGTATGTATGATAGTAAAGGATAATTCATTGCTTCTCATATAGATATTGCAGTTGTGAGTAAATTCCTCTGCATAGCCTTGGATTTAGTTTTTCTGCAAACACTGCTTTTCTTTCCACATACCATATACTTTAAAAACCTTTCTTTGCTTGTATTGCTTGTTTTCTTTTGTCTATTTGTGGCTGCACATTCATTTGATCTTTATTCAGGTTCCCCTTTGTGGTTAGACTCAGACGGAAAATCTCTAAGAAGATTTGTTTCTATTTTGTATTCATCAGCTCGGCAATAAATGGATTGAGTTTCCCTGCACACTACTTTCTGTTGCAGGCATAGTGCTTAGGAACGCTTCCAAACAAAGAGGCCAGTAGAACGAGACACTTGTCAGCTCGATTGCAGCGCCGGTTTTAATCACCTATTACCCTAAAAGTGAACATTATGTAACATAACGATGCGCTTGACCCGTCACGGTTGATGGACTGACCTTGGATTACAACCTGGCTGCAGCCAATGTCCTGGGATTATAGTAAACCACTGCTCTGCCAATATCACACACAGGATTAGGTGCTAACACATTTGTATGTTGTGACAGGCAAACCAATAGACAGCTCAAAGACTGTTTGTATAGTCGCCGTCTGACTAAATGTATCCGACACAAACAATCTGTGTTTATTCAGTATAGCTGCTCTGGCGTTGTTAGAATTGAACCTTAACATACCACTAATTTTTATTTTGAATACATCAATCTTTCAGTTCCGATTTGTCCCTCGCTCCATCATTTTGTACCAGCGTTACTTTACAAGCACATCTAACCATCTTATTGTTTAGTATTCATTACATCCAAGCAATATCCTCCGCAGCTGTCATATCAGATGCTGCAAAATACAATTTTAAATTCCCAACACTGACTCATGTTAGCATGGAGCAGCAGCCACGCTGTCATCTGTGTGCGAGAGCATGAGTCACAGTGAAATCTCTTATTAGAGGAACAATCTGACTTTATTCATTTGAGATACATCAAACATCTCATTGCAACAAAAATGTGAATGCAACTAACAGATATATGTGACCTGAAGCAACACTAAGGGCAAAACAGCTAAAAGTAAGTTTGTAACAGTGTTTTAGGTTCAAAGCGTTGATTAAAAGTAAAGATCAAATAGAAAGGAAAGGGCATGTCTTGATTTTGAGATGTGTGAGCATTAAGTGCTACATCTTGCAACAGACAGGAGTAAAGGTCGTTTCTCTTTCTCAAGACTTTGCAGTCAGATGAACATCTTTTAATTTAAATTCTATTACTGCAGTTAAAGAGAATCTGAGTTGCTGTAGCAGACTTGAGTTCAAGACAGGATAAATAACCCTGAGGGATACCAAAAGCAGCTCCATTTACACTATTAACATTTATTGTAGTATTCCACTTTCCCATTTATTTAACAGGTTCATTGCACATTGATAGACATTTCTGTCAAAGTGCCAGTTACTCATAAGCATTTCTTTGATCTGTAGTCCATGGACAGATGTTGTGAAGTCGCCCTAAAAATAAATGAATATAACAAGTTGATAACATCATTCAAAGCATGCAACATAGAGGCTCACAATACATAACATACTATTTAAAAAACCAAAGCGTTCATATAATGACGGTTCTTTGATGCTGAATAGAAAACAGAAAGACTTACTGTAAGGCAAACTTCTGCAGCAATGGAGAGTCAGGACTCAGAAAGACACGAGGAGAGTTGGAGCTTTGATGTCAAACACTGATGTTTATTACAAGTATCGGCCGGAGAATTTCACATCACAAGTCACACAGCCAGAGATTCTGACTGCACTGATGGGTTGCCATGTCAATTCTCACCAGCCTCTCTCTCGATATACCTTTTAACTAGTTTACAGAGAGTTGATCCACATATTGGGGGATGGTGCGTAAACACCTAGGAACACTGGAGATATCCCCAACATCTGGAAATACTGAATCACTTGTCTGTGGTGCTTAGAAGCCAGCGTTCTCACAGTCATAAAACCCTCTGTGACCGATAGGTCCGGCCATAAAAACTGGTAATGTCAACAATAGCTGAGGCCTCCCATTCCTTAAGAAAGATTCAGGGTTGGTCGTAAACAACACACATAAAAGGTTAAATATCTTAGGAGTAAGGAAGAATTATTCCCTAACACTTACATGTGGCTCGCTGGTCAAAGACATGTTTTGAGTCGGAGTATGATCAACCGCGTGGAACTATTCTCACACAGCACGAGTACATTCAGAGACCTTTGGATCGATGTCATGAGGCCAGTCGTAGAAGTCAGTTATTTCATCGTGGTAAACAAGCCCCCCCCCCCTCAGCACTGTTCTCAGCGACTTGGTATCACAGATGTCTCCGACCCACTGTGTGTGTTGTTGTTTTTATCTCAGTATGCCAGATGAAATGCAGGCAGCGCCGGCCGAAACAGTAGAGCTGCTCGCTTGTTGATGGGACATTTTGGATTATACCTGTTGATATTAAATCCCAAACTGTGTGCCAGAGCAGAGATTTGGATATTTCT
Organism: Gobionotothen gibberifrons; assembly: GCA_943591055.1. NCBI lineage: Eukaryota > Metazoa > Chordata > Actinopteri > Perciformes > Nototheniidae > Gobionotothen > Gobionotothen gibberifrons. The sequence goes on from CALSBZ010030469.1 coordinate 293,747, forward strand.
AGTTAACTCTGCCTCTGCACTCTGATGTGAGGGTCACACCGGGGACCACAGAGTGCACTGGATAAACAGGAAAAGATAATGACTTTATAATCTTAGAGCTGTGATCCGTGACTAAACAAATACACTCTATTTATGTAGACCTTTTAAAAACAAAGTTACCCATTGCTTTACAAAACTAAATAAAAACAGACAAACATGAGAAAAATACACTTTTTGAAAGATACCCACTGATCCCATCATGTACTTAGTTATTTTGACAAACACTTTATGTTGCCTGTATGAACGGACATTCTGCAGCATCACATGAGAATGATAGAAAATACATTAGTCAGCACAAAAGAGTGCAGGTACTAAAGGTGCAAGCTGTATTTATGTTGTTAAATGCACATTTATAATGTATATTATACAGCTTTCGGCTACACTATCACCCATTTACAATTATCATAAAGTGTGCAAAGGGCTGCAACTAATACTTTGGGTGTTTCTCAATGTCGAGGACGCTTGCTTGGTCGCACATGTCTTCCGAGTCACTTGCTTCAGAAGCGAGGTAAGAATCCTTCCTCGCCTCGGAAAACGAAGAATTGTGGAACAGGCTAAGGGGTGTGCAGGTGTGCGTCATATGCGAGGCCCCGCCTTAAATGGAGCGCTATTTCCGCCAAAGATTTGGAAATTGGTCCGTGCGCAAAGCATTGTGGGGATTTTAAGACCGCGGAGTCTACACATGTGCAGCCTCGAAATTTCTCGCTACAAAGTACGCGGCCTCGGTAGAATTCCAAGTATGCTGGACATTGGAACAGTCCTTCGGCGTTACTCGATGACGTAGTAGTGGCTCTGGAGCAGAACTTCCTCGACATTGAGAAACACCCTTTGTATCATTCATGCATCTGCTCATAATTATGTTGATGATTTATTGTAATATTTAGCCTATGAAATCTCCATCAAAGTTTCCAAAGCATGATGTCTTAAAGTTGCTAGTTTACATTTTGACCAACAGTCCAAATCCAAAGGTATTAATTTCCCTTTCATAGAAGACTAGAAATACATTTCCAATATTTACATTTGAGGACCCTAAACTTACCCAGATTTGAATTTAATTATCTGACAATCAAGAAAAAGATCAATCGACAAATGGTTTCAGCTCTACTAATGTAGTTTTGATCAAATCTCCACACCGTCAGTATACAGTACACACGGTTGATCTGTTACCAGTAAATAGCTCCTTAGAGAATAACAGGTAACACTTCTATAAAGGAGCATTTCTGGACTGCTACCAACTGCATGATTGACGTGTAGTTGTTGCTTCCTGAAGCTGTGGATCCTCCTGAGAGACGTGATGAAACCTGACAGGGCGCTGCTGTTAATGCAGTTATCTGGCAGTAGAAGTCACCTTGACCACTATAGCACACACTGTGAGATATACCTTATGCTACATTTACATAACTACATGTAGGCATAGACATACTTTTTCTGGATCATTAGTCCACTCTCCTGTCACAGATGGAACCTAATTGCACTGAAACATGTTTTGTCCAATAGCCACATCCTGTCCTCCACACAACGCAGGAACACACCGAGACCACACTCTAACCAAACCCAACGTTATTATCATTTTCTTGACAAAGCCACTTGCCCTGAAAGGAAGACCCAGAGAGAGGTTACAGCAGGAAAGGGCAGAACTGAGTGTATGAGTTTTATTAAAGGATACTGCACTTTTTTAATATGCTTAAAGGTTAGACAAAGCAAATGGTGGGCTACTGTTATCCTTCAGGCCCAAAAAAACATTTCACCCTCTTCTCCTTTATTCTACAGGGAGCTTTTATAACCTCTCCTCTGCTCCTGTCACACATCCTTGGAGGCTAGTGGTAGTACACTCTGCTAATTCTCCCTTTCCTTTAACACTTAAAGTCTAACCAAAATCAATTGTTTTCTTTAATGCTTTGCCCGAACATATCATGTGGTGTGTAGTAGCAATCAGTTAATGATCTATTTTTTTTGCATCCTTTTTCAATTTAAATGTTTGTACACGTAGAAAAAAGGTTTTCCTCACAGCAACATCTGAGCCATTAGCAGAGCGCGGCTCACAGTGAGAGCTGACTCTGGGTCACTTGTGAGCTTTCAGCACTCCATGGTATCAGCAATTAATTGAAGACGGATTATATCTCGGACACTATATAATGGCTGTTGTCCATTAGTGTAATGATGATCCTCCATGTAGTCTCCAGTGTCAATTAGCGTGACATGATCTACCCTAGTCTATTTGCACATAAATGGATCTTTTCATTTGAACACCCAGCAGTAATTAAAAGCAAGTTTTAATGTTTTAGCAGGAAGATCAATCATTCATAATGTCCTCAAACCCTTTGCCAAATTAGAACAGACACTCCTCGTCCATTTTAGATATAAGTCGAGTAGTTTTAATGATCTTTTCTCTTTAACTCCTACTTTTAAATGAAATAATCATGATACTTTTCTTTTTATCTTTGTATTTACTCTGAGAAACTAGAGCTGAAGAGTATTAGGTTGACCAAAAGAATACCATGTGGTATTTGTTAAGCTAATTATTAGGGATGTAACGATATATCAAATATCGCGATATAAAAAAAAATAATCGCGGTAGATTTTGCCAGTCTCACGAGACATTTATTTACCGCGATTATTTTTTCTTTAAACCTTTATTTAACCAGATGGTCCCATTGAGATCATCGATCTCTTTTTCAAGGGAGACCTGTCCAAAATGGCAGCAAGTAGGTTACAACATGAACATAAAACAACAGATAACACAAAAGGACATCGTATTTACAGGGCTACATGTACATACCTAGAGACATTGACAAGTACCAACAGTATATTTATATCTCGCCCTGTCAATAAGCCTCACCATCTTGGCAAAAACTGTATTGTCTTTGAAGTGGTGGAGAGACAATGCACAGTTTTACCCACTGCCCAAAGCATATCTCTCTGTCCTAGCAACATCAGTACCAAGCAAGAGAGTTGTTTCCACAGCAGGGGATATTGTAAACGCCCAAACATCCCAGCTTCTACCTGGAAATGTGGACATGCTCATATTCCTAAAAGATAACCTTGATGATGCTGAGTGAGTGAGTTAGTGAGTTAGAGTTGAGTTACTTGAAAAACTAAAGTGAAACTTGATTTATTCTATTGCAGGGTCTGATTATTATATTGTTGACACTTTAAAATACTACTATCCTACTAAAATGCTGTACAAATCAGATGTATTATTTAATAAAGGAAAACAAATTCAAGTAAAAAAAAAAAAACACATTTTTTTTCCTTTATTTTTCAATATCACGATAAATATCGTGGACTTTTTATCGGGATATTATCGTACCGTGAGTTTTTGGTATCGTTACATCCCTACTAATTATACAATACAATACAGCTTTATTTATAGAGCACTTTAAACCTCCAGGCCAAAGTGCTGTACAGTCAAATAAACAAAACAAAACCTATAAAAAGTAACACAGCTCAGCTCACACACCATAAAAGTACAAGTAAAAACAATAGACAATTTAAAAGCAACAAAAGCAACACTCTAAAAGATGTTAGTACGCTAAGGAGAAGAGGTGGGTTTTAAGAAGTGATTTAAAAGCAGGCAGTGTGGAGGCCTGTCTGATGTGCAGGGGCAGATCGTTCCACAGCGTGGGAGCCTGTCTGATGCAGGGGCAGATCGTTCCACAGTGTGGGAG
>CALSBZ010030469.1:305431-321209 GCA_943591055.1 Gobionotothen gibberifrons
TCATATGGCAAACCCTTCGAGAAGCATTAAAAAAAAAGTGGTATGATTTTGCGTTTCCCTCGAGGAAGGACATTCTCTGCATATATCTGGGCTGAGGCATGCTGGGTGATACTCTGGAAGGGGAATTTCCCATGTCAGGAGGAAATCAATTATTCATTCAGTGGCATGGAGGGTTGAGCACCACCCTGACAGCTGCAGAAGTAGCTCTGAGATTAAGGACAAGTATAGATGGATATGTGTCTCATATATATTCAGTTTCACCATGCAAGCCAAAGTCCTTTTGAGTGGCTCTCTCCATTGTCAGCATTTACAGCAAAACATTTTAAAGACTTCACCAGCAGTGCTGCAGGCCAATGCTTTAGTGTAATGAGGTTTAAGTGGTGCATTCATATATTATTCATAGCACCTATGTGAATTGGGTAGAAAAAGACACATTTGATATACAAATACCACTCTCGTGTTTATTAGAAGAATCTAGGCCAGCACTTTTTAAATCTTGTTCCACTTGATATCCAACCAAAACTACCAAATGCTAAATATTCTGATCATTAGATACTGATGATTAACGCACATTAAGCAGTCAAGTCACTGTTTATGCTGATAATCTCTGCCATTAAAAAGTCATCCCCTGAATAAGAATAATAGTTATCAACAGATTGTAACACTATTATAATTGTTCAGCAAAAACTTCTCTCATGCAGCATCAGTGGATGGTTAAATGTCTCTCCCGCCCACCTGGAGTTTTCCTTTGTTTTTCTATTCTCTTGTCATGAATTTTTCATCAGCCACTTGATGAGATACTTCATGAGTTTGCCTGATAAATCACAGTAAGCTGTGTTTGGATAGGGGGTCTTTTCTACTGTCCCACTGCTACATTGTTCTTTGAATGCAGGAGGCAGGGTCTATTTTTAATGGCCTTACCACAGCTTTGTCAGAATCAGAATGTCATTAGTCAAAGCAGTTTAGAGAAATGAGACAACACTTTCTGCTAGACACTATGACGCTATGTTATTAAAAGAGTACTGCACTGATTTATATCTGCACTCCTGTAACATTGTTAGACCCACAATGGAAATGTTTCATTAGATGCCTCTCCTTGTGAATAGCTGGCGCCTACGTTACCCAAAATGCCACCAACAGATCGGTGAGTACTATAGATCCGGCTGTGCTTTGCTCGTAGCAGCTAATGCAGACATGACAGAGGCAATTAGGCGGACATTTTGGGCTTTTTAGAGAATTAGCTGGAATATTATTACGGTGATTATTGCAGTGAAATTTGGTACACATATTTGTTGTCCCAGAGAATGAAGAAAACCTGGGATCCCTGTTGTCTGAATATCTGCAAAACTATAATGACACTCCCCTCAACTGGTATGTGTCTAATGCTAATTACCATTTGTTAGCATTCTATCATGATAATCTAAAATGGTGATCACGGTTACCATTTTATCAGACAAACATCAGCATGATAACATTGTCATTGTGTGAATGTTAGCATGCTGTTGTTAGCATTAAACTCAAACAACTACTGTGCAGTACAGCCTTACAGAGCTGCTAGCATGGCTCTAGACCAGGGGGTCCAAACTACGGCCCGGGGGCCAAATGCGGCCCGCGGACCATTTTGAATCGGCCCTCACTCAGCAAATTAAAAAAGTATTTATTAAGTATAATAAACTTCTGCTTGTCTTATATTGTACTTCTTAAATATATATGTTCAAATATATTACACAGTATTCATGTGTTAAGAAGCCCAATTTTCAAATAAATGCAGTCAATTAAAGTTGAAAACATGTTCTAACAAATCTAAGTTGATAAGAAAAAAGTCCAAGAACAAATTGACATAACAACCTTGAAATATACCTTTCATATTTTGTCTTATTATAATCAATCTGAAGTTTCTGTTTGAAGGAATGAGCTGCTAACAAAATAAATGAAACCCCATGGAGAGCTGTGAGCTGTTTTTTTCTAACAGCATTTTCAAGTACCAAGAATAATTTACCTACATTGGATTGATTTTTCCAACTTATAACAGAACTTATGAAGTAATAAACCTCATCTCTAGGGAGTGGCCCAGACCTTTTTATATTTTTCTGTATGTGGCCCTCGGTGAAACAACTTTGGACACCCCTGCTCTAGACTCTTAGTCTAGATTTTGTATGACTGTGTTATTTTGTACAGGATAACGATATCACACTGATCTTGTTAAATTAATTCATTTTGTTTAGTTTGAACAGGGATGGTTGAGGATGTGTGTAAGTGGAAAGACAACAAATTAAAGTGGGATGAATACAATTGAGATGCTGGCACTGCATGATGATTCGACATGCAGCAAAAACATGGTCTCCTGAACGACATACAGTTTTGTCATTCTACTAAAACAGCCCAGTTCTGTCTGCATTGGCTCCATGTAATTTCAAGGACAGTTAGGACTATTCTCTATGGAAAGAAATAGTTTTTTTCAAACTTCCAGGTGTGATGAATAATGTCAAGTGATACTAAGACAAAAAGTGAAATAAGAGAACCCAGATGTGTTGGACAAAAATCTCCTCATATTCAACCTTTCCTCTAAACTAATTTGAATCGGAGAGAATGCCGGCACAAACCAATTAGGCCTGAGGAAAGCTGGGGATAGGTCAACAGCCTGGATTTATTCTGCCTGTGCCAAAAATAAACCTGACAAGAATTAGGGCAGGAGAAAAAAGACCTGATTTGGAAAATGGTACTCTGTAGGTCATCAGGGCCAGGTAGGTGTGGATAAGTGAGTGGAAGTCAATGTCTTCCTCGGCACCAGTGGCTACTCAAGAAGAGATCATACGGTGTGTTTGTGTGTGTGTGCTTTTTATTCTCAGACAAAATAATTTGCAGTGAAATCTAACCCCCGATGTGTCACACTAGCTGTCTGTCTGTGCGATAGGTATGTGCTGAAGTTCGTCTGGTGTCTTGGGAAAACCTATTGATGTGAAGGCGTCCCTCCGCCTCAGAGGTAGAGAATGGAAACCAATTTATGGGACATGTGACCCGACTGTGGCGAGACCTAGTGACCTCGCTAACAATGAAGGGAAGCCTTTCAGACCCTGCTATCCCCTCTAATGAGAGTGCTGTCCGCTTGTATTAATTGTCTGAGACGTGTATGACCTGAACGGTAACCTTTTGTTGACAGATAGCCTCACAATATACTGTGTTAAAAGAGTGTACTTACAGTGTACATGTAATGGTGTGTCTGCAGAACTGATTTATGTGTGTTAAGATGCTGGTGTGTGTACAGTGTACTCCTGTAGAAGTTGTCGTGAAATTGACATTGATTTTCATTAAAGAAAGATGGTGGATTTGTAAGGCCGAGGCGAGTTCAATTTGTTCAACATCTGCTCTTCATAGACTCACGATCACAAGTTTGGAGAGATATGTTTCTGTCACAATGACATTGCACAGAATATGTGTACTGGTTTATACTTTGTGGGATATTGCTGTAATAAAACCACAATAATATACCTTATTGTGTGAGAACTATATGATGAGGACCTTGCAAGAACCACCAAACATATCTATTGTTTTTTTCCTCAAAATGTAAAATCTGTTATGAAAAGCTATCGTGAGAAACTATCATCACAAAGTAAATATCATTTTCACATTTAAACATCTGAGACTTTTGTGCCAAATCATTGGTTAAAGCCATTAAATAGATCCATTCTTAAATTAATTTGCTGAGTATTGTAAGGTATACTCAAGCTACCAAGGGAGGTCGATTTTACTGTCTGTGCGCCTCCGGGAAGATCTTTATTTGGATAATGAGAGTTATTTTTGGTCTGTTTATGGTGCCCATTAAAGATGTACTGTAGTCTCAATGGAAAATCTATATGTACTGTTTTGATTTGACAGAGCAGCTTTTTGTTAACCAGCTTGTTGCGATGCTATGCCCACTTTCATTAAGGCCCTTGTCAACCAACACAGCTTTTCTCCCAGCTGAAATCGCCAAGTAGGCTTTAGAAATTGTTCTGCTCGGAGCTTAAGAGCACTTAAGAGATGCAGTGTTCGTTCATCTGAGACACTTTGGGTGGATCTGGTTGCTATGATACGAATATTCACGTTAGGTAAAATGTTGTCTCAAGGCAGAGTACTTCATTTGGTTCTGGGTGATGGATTATCTATAGCCATTACATTGTTTACCTCATTGTGGTAAGACAAAATGTTCAATGCCACCAAACCAGTACTAACTCAATGTTTTTGTCTTGCCACTAGGGGGCAGTGCAAAGAAGCCCTGAACACACAGCTGACATATTATCACTTTTTATGTTTGTATGGCTAACTTTGTCGCAAACAGGTGGCCCTTTACATTTCCAGTAAAAAAGGAGCAATATTATTATTCTTTTTGAGTTGTTTTTATGGAAACATAATGATTTTAAGATCAATTGTCACTTTAGTTGTATCTCTGTTTTTGGTCTCCACCATCAATAGACATACATATCTGGCTCTAAAGCTGCTAAATGCCCCAGTATGTTCACCAGCTAGCCTCTAACTTTGTCTGTGTGGCGTTTGGTGCTAATCAGGTGAAGTTTACATTGAGTTTTGTGTTATTTAGTAGGCTCTTTCACATGCAAGTAATCACGTCACCCATTGTTAAAGCTAATGATCCAATTGGCAAACTAACAATGCACACTCAGGAGAACAGCGAAAAGTTTCGGAAGGTGAAATCGCGACTTATTGGACTAGTTGAGACCATATTTAATTGTATCTTTGTGTCATCAAGTGTGCATTCATAAGAAAATATGTCAACACCTGTATATGATGAAGTATCACAATTTATTACAAAAACTAGAACTTTTTTCATCTGTCCGTGTTGCCATGCTTTAAGCATATAACAATACAGTATAAAATCTCAACCCAAAAGTTGGATTGTAAAAGCAAAGATCATAGATGCTGACGCAGCATTTACAGAAGTTAAGACATGCTGTTACTGTACAGAGAACATTCCCATTGAAGTACAAACATCTGCAAAATGCGTCAATATCATCAACGAATTGCATTTTACAATAAACAATCTAATCCAACCTCAAAGGGTTACAAGAAACACTTATTTTCAAAATAAATGTACATGAAAATAAACACAAACACTCTGCAAATCATAATGAATGTGCTGAGATTTCTTTTTTCAACAGCCCAAGGCACTCAGGCTTGAATGTTGGCAATAAATACATCATTCTTTACACAAAATCACGTCAAGCAGGTGGTGAGAGAGAAAGAATAGTGAGAGAGAAACAACGTCTTCTTTTCATGACCTCTTGGAGAGCACGTTCCTTTTAAAGAAGTCCACCTTGTCTTTTTTCACAGTGAAAATCCCTGGCAGTCGTGACAGAAAAGACGTTTAAAGAAGTCAGTAGTTTTTTTGAATTGCGTGACATCTGTTTGCTAAAAACTACATGACCTCCTACTGTATTTGTGATGCTGGCCTGACATTTTGGTCTTCGAGAGCATCCTTTTCTCTCCGGAGCGATATCGGCTGCTTTTTCCAAACCATAAGCAGGTTTGATGGTGCATTCAAGCACCACAGGGTGCCAAAAGTGTCCATTTCCAGTGACCTGTCCCACATGACTATGTCGTACAAATCTATCAAGTGTCCGCAAATGATGCTTTCGGATATCTATAACAAATCCCAGATGCTATTCATTGAAATAATCCTGATCTTTCAAATTAGTTTACCGATGCTGTGACAACAAAGTGGCTTTAACAAATGCATTTATCTCCTCCTCCCTGCAGTTTAGTTGAGCTGGCGACAAGCTTCAAATGTCCACTTTGAGGCTCCTCCGTAAATATCAAGGCTTGTCTCCATCCACGCAAAAACGTTGCCCACTTGCGCTTTGCTGCTGCACGTCGCCAGATTGTAAATCTCTCCCACCGATAGTTTCCGATCCCAGATGTGAAAATTTGCCAGGTCTCCGACGAAAGCTTGTGTGGCGTCATATCCTCCTCCCAGCGTGTCCTGTGGAAGAGGCAAATGGATTTAATCAAGGAGGATATGATTTTCCTCCTCCGGGTGCTTTGTGGAAAGAACCAAATTGCTCCTGGAGTATCTGGATTTTTTTTTTCTGATTAAATTGAACAAGGCATCTTCAATCCACTGGGATTCTTGTTGAGTTCCAGTTGAATATCATATCACCTTATTAAACCTATGATTTACAGCAAGGATTGATTTGAAAATGGAAATCTAATCTCTTTTTCACAATGAAATAAAAACACTACTGTTAGCTTTTAATAATCCCAATGCATTGTGTCCTGCCCCAACATCCTGTTAAAATGAACAAAGCAGTGCAGATGTTCTCCAAATGTACTTAAATGCTGCTTTAATAGAAGTAGAAAGTATTTAAAAACCATGTGCTTACCTGCTCTTGCCCAAGGATCAGCAGGCCATGTGGTTTGATAGGATGATAAGGTGCCAGATTCTCTCCACTCCCCCTCTTGACACCATCTTGGAAAGCTTCCCAAACACCATCACGAGTGGTCCATGTGACACAAATGTGATGCCACTTTCCGTCATTGATAAGGAAAGGCAGTTTAGCAACCTAGAAAGAGATACATGTGACGTGAATGTTTGCTGCAGTGAGCCCTTGAACACTCGCAGTTTTAAATCAACACACGGCAATACTTCTACTGTGTGTCACACATGCCTTGTCATTGATCAGTATCTCCATAGCGTTGTTTCCCCACTCGATGAGGACCAGCTCGTTGGCTTGACCCGGAACTGCGTAGGAGAAAGGTGTGCCCACTCCTGGAGAAGCGTTGGATTTGAGCCACATGCAAACAGTGAGGGCGTACATCTCTGGCAAACTCTTCTTCACTTTTGCGTACATGTAGTTGGTTCTCAATGGAAACGTGAGCTGGAATTTATCCAGAGGCCTGTTGTCTCTCTGACCTGTGGAGAAGGAATGGTTGGCTTAAAACACGTAGAAAGGGAAGCATCTGTTTTCTTTTTGTCAAACACATCATTTCCAATGCACACATCCTGGGGATTTACATACTGCAGGAATTACATGTTACACAACAAATCCAGCAGATTTGCTTTAATCTCCCATAATACATCTACCACAGGAGGACGTTGTTAACCTTCAGCTCTTGTTTCCTTCTGCTGCCACATCTCTCTCTATTCTGTTTTACTGCCATGAGTACATTTTTTTTTTTTTTGCAGTATCAGCGCTGTCCCAACGAGAACATCTTCTCAAATGGCTCACAGAGAAATAAGGAGGGATGGGTCTCTCTCTGTGTGTTTGAAATGGTTTAATCTGCATGAATTAGATCAGGAATCTGCAGAATAAAGCGGGCTGCTTCAGCTTTGTGTGCGGATGAGCAATGCATTAAATCGACTGCTGCATGGCCGAGGTCATTAAAGCTTATAATGCTATACTGAATATGCTAAGGTGATTTTTCTGGTGCATTCTTCATCGCTTACAAGATAAAATAGCTTGTCTTTTTCCCTGATAAGAATCATGCATCAATTTGCACACCCACCAAACCCTGTTAAATCTCCTCCTCTACACTTTTTGTGCGCAAGCCTCTTTTCCCAATTACCTTTCTCCAGGTCGGTGATCCTCTGGTGGAGAGATGTGAGCGTGGACTCCACTCTCCCACGCTGCTCCGTCTCATTCCTCAGCGTGGGTTTCCCCTCCTCGATGTTGTTCACCCGGGACAACACCTGCTTCTCCAGGTCGTCGATTTTACTCTGGAGCAGGTCTTTGAGGCTGTTCGCCTGAACCGAGTTGTTACTTCTGCTGAATTGCTGTTACGGGGGGGAGAGAAGCATTAAACTCAATCTCTAAGGGTTAGGAGCGAGGACAATACAGATTTACTTTTTCTATGCAGTAAAGAGAATCTTAATATGTATTTTGATGTGCTTCAAAGATGACACTTTTAATGTAACACTGGCAATCAGAGACCCAAATCAACTATTATTGTTATATTAGTCAAAAAAAGAGTTTGAGTCATAATTTGCGCACTGTGTGTAAATATCCCCAGAAAGCAGCAGCCTACCTCCAGGTTTTCTAATCTCTGCTTCAGTGACTGTAAAGTCTGTGATAGTTGCGCCAAAGTGTCCGCGGGGCCCCTCGATACATCCCCCATAGTGTTTTTGCTCCCGGGTTCTTTCCTCCTGCCTCCGGGCTCGGTGCCGCTCTGACTCTCGCACCGAGCCAACTTTGAGGTCAGTTCTCTGATCGTCTCCTTCTGGTTCATGATCGTCTCTTTCTGCTGCAAAACCGTCTCCCGCAGCTGCATAACAGTGGTCTTCAAGTCGTCCCCCGGCACGCTGTTCTGCAAAGTGGCTGCGCAAATGTCCATATCCTTGGGTACGGACGTGCAAATGAACTGCGTCTGTGCGCCAAAGTCTTGAGACGAACTCTCCAAAAACAGGCATGAACATAGAAAAAGTCTCCAGCAGATTCCCATCCTGGTGGCCTGCATGTCTGCGTCCGTGCTGGGTGCCGAGTGGTGTTTGGATGATGAGCCGCAGTGGCTTGACGCGCTCCAGTCCCCTTGTTGTTGTAATCCGTCTGTAGAAGTGCAGCCCGCTTTTATACAGCGAGCTGGTTCTGCGCAGAGCTGGTTCACTGCATCACGACCGGAGGGGAGGGAATCGCGCTGTCCCTGTTTAATCTGCTCCAGGATCCGCGTCACATTCAGGAGATGAAACCCATTTCGCTTTCAGCCTCCCTCACGTTAAATCTTTCATCATTTTCAGACTATTTGTCATTCCTCGCTGTGTATATTATTCATCTGGAAAACGGACATTTGTGCAGTGAAGTGGGGTTGCTTGCGTGGTGGGTTGCCATGAAAGAAAGCTGTGTTTGTTTGGTTTTGCGCACACAGAAAAGTCGCTCTCACACACACACACATACTAACACCGACACTCTGTAGGTGGTTGCAGATCAGAAGTTACTGCAATTCGTTGTCGGTGGATTCCCCGCAGATTCACCACAATGGAGAGCTCCGACCACATCACATTATCACAGAGAGCATGCTGCTTAGTTGTTGGTGATGTTTTCACTTTCTTTAGCTCATAGTGTGCAGCATTACTCTGTGAGAATACTGCATTAAATCCTTACTCCCTTCCTCTCCTGCAGTGGAGATCTCCTCTCCACATCACTGCTATAATCACCTCTCTCAGTTTCTCAAATGATAATCTGTCCCCGAGCAATTTACCCTATCTATTATTCAGGAAGGACAATTTTATTATTTTTCCCGTTTGCCCACTCGGCTCTTATCTATTCGGGTCAATGTTGAAAATAAAATGAAAACATTTTTGAATAAGTAATGAAAACATATTGGCTCTCAGATTAAAATTGATTTCTCTTGGAAAGATGAACACGGGGGAGAGGTACAGCGCATGAGACTACAATCTGCATGTGACAAAGAGGAGGTTAGGTGGGTCACAGTTTAATTATTACATTTATAGCAGGTCTGTAAAGCTAAATGCTTTATAGCTGCAGGTGCCTTTTTACAGGCTGGATATTAACAATAAATAGTAGATTCAATTATTTGCAGATCTCTAAGTGGTGGTGGAATATAATGTATTACTGTACACATTTAATTAGTGACTGATAATGGGCCTAATGTTGCATTTGGGACATTTTGATTGAATAATTTACCATTGCATAAATATTGATTCATCCTGAACTCTCATATCCTATTTTTTAGTTAGGTAACCATTTTTGGATTTAAGGAAGTTATTACGTGATGATCTTAAAGTACATTAGGCAAAGTAAAAAGTGATATAATATGTGACTTTTTTGAGCATTAACAGATTGTTTTTTTGACGTCTCTTGTGGATTATGTTGAATGACGCAGCAATATCTAAGAGGAATGAAAATGCTGGGAGGTTTTAGTGACTTTACTCTGTCTCGTAATCCAGAGTTGAAAGACTGTTTTTGATTTTATGAAAAACAAAAAAAATAAAGCTTACGGGGGCAAGAGGAAGTCATTTTTTGGAGGCTTTTAAGTGTGGCATAACGTAAAAAAAGGGCTGAAGGGCTGCTAAACTAAATACTTTGCAAACAGATAAATGGAGTTACACAGGAAACTCAGGTGCAAGATCAACACCAAGAAGCAGTTTTATTTGTAAATGTAAAAAGCAGTAACCCCCGTACACAGGCAGAGGTCTTATTGCTTTTGGGTAAAAAGAAATACACAGAAAAGAAGTGTAAAAGCGCGCTGACCTATACAAGAGCAATACATGCGAGTAAACAACTTCTTCTTTTCACAAAATCAACCATCTGGTAAATGTTTGCCGGTTAATATAACACTTACTGTAGTAGACCAAAGTTTTCCATATCCTTGCAAAGGGGAGTTAATATCGCCATCCAAAATGTTGTGAAGCTTAATGAGCAGAATAGACAGACGACCAAAAGTAGTTTTTAGTTTGGCTTGAGTCTATCCTTCTGTCTATAAAAAGGCAGAGAAGCCCAGACATCTTCTAGCCTGTGGGAAAGTAGCGCTGCAAAATGTCCAAAGTCTATCTCTCATTATGAATTCATTATTTAGTGCTTCCCACACAAACAAGTCTCAAAGCCATATGCTTGAAGAGAAAAACCTTCACTTCCCTCCGCCACTCAGACTCTACCTCTCTCCATCACCTACTGTACTTCTCCCTCCATTCCTCTCCTCTCCTCCTACAGGCATTAATAACAGACTGCTGTTTTCTAGCATATTCAGTCGCTCAAATTAACATTTTCCTCTGAATGCCACAAGTTCACCCTGTAAGCATATTGAGTTACACTGTGGTTAAGAAATAAAAAACCCACTGTAACAGCTGTTGAATTTATAATGTTGTTAGCCGCGGTGTGCATGAAATAATAATGGGGTGTGGATGGAATTATTATTTGTTGTTCCAAGTCACTGTGCTAGACATGACGGCACAACAATCTGTGACACTGGAGATACTAATCTCATACACACAGCTGCCAGTAGCTCTTATCACAATCTTCCACGCTATAATGCCTCGGTGCTGTGAGAGCTGCTGCCGGGCCGCCCTCCACCTGTTGTGGCGAACAGTATCTCCTTAATAATGCATTCAAACACACTGGAAATGCTTTCTCCAGTACACGAGATCAATAGCTGTAATTTCACAGGTTGGCATTCTGCCATCGCTGGCTTTCTCTCTCTGACTTCTTCCTCCTCCTAACCTTCTGCTGTGGTGTGGTGACGGACATTAAGGCGGAAAACCTCCAGTGATTGTTACAGTAGTTGCTTTTTCTCTGTTAAGGCTGCGTATAGAATAACACAACACTTAAAACGGCCCTATTATGCCTGTTGGGGATTACCCTTTCCTGTAGGTGTTTTTATGGGTTTTTGTGCATTAATAACAGACTGAATGGTATGCAAAGGCTAAAATCCCAAATCGCCTCTAAATTGGGTTTTCTCTCCCATGTGACTCCTTTGTTTACCTCCGAGACATAATGACATAACTACGTAACACTTCACAGCAATCACAACAGAGTCAGCCAGCTAACCAATCAGAGCAGACTGGGCTCTGGTTTCAGACGGAGGGTGAAAAGAGGTGCTGCATCACAGGATGTATGAGAAAAATAAAGACCTTTTTGAACAATAAAGCAGGTAAACCTGTCACAATAGAGGCAATACATACTAATATGAAACCTGAAATTGAGCATAATAGGGCTCTTTAAATACTGTAAACTGAACATTTTATCTTAGTACATACTGTCATAAAGGTTTGAGTTGGATTCCATGTTGCCTTTTATAAATAGATGTTTTTACCAAAGAAAGAGGCAATGTTTTACATTTAAATGATAACACCACAACGCTCTATATTGTAACTTAAAGTGGACCTATCATGCTATATTTGAAAAATATATTGTAGGGCCATACCTATACAAAACATGTCTGTGAAGTTTTTTTTTCAAAATACCAAACAGATCACCGATTGTAGCCATGCCTCATACTGCTCAAACCCCTCTTTTGCAGCCCTGTTAGAGAAATGCGGATCTTGGGTCCTTGGCTTGAAAAAAAAGAAAGAAGAGGAGGCGGAGCTAATGCCTGATCAGAATTCTACCGGAGATAAAGTTAAATTCTGCTGTGATAATATGCCATCCTGTTTAAACCACGTCAAGGATTATTTCTGAAACAGTATGGAGCTCAAATGCTTTTTCCCTTGCGGGTTTATCACAAGGTGAGTTCCTTTTTTATTTCCTGCTTTTTAAACACATGTGCTCTACAGTACAGGTTAGCTCTGAGTGTTAGCGAGGCTTGCTAATGTAAACAAAGACGTCCAAAACACGTCAGGCATTGTTTCTGATAGCAACTTTCTGTGGGTCCGCTGCCGATTTGACGTCAGTTCGGATGGAATCTGTATCCGCTCGTTGTACACCCGTTTTTAAAAGATTTGGGTACGGAGGAAAAGAGAGAGGGTTTTATTTTCTGACGCTGTGTGAGTTCCCCGACGCACCGGGGACACGTATTTATGTATAAAAGACATCACAAAGTGCATTTTGCATCATAGGTCCCCTTTAAATTTCCAACAGCCTAACTCTTTTTTTTTATCATTCTATGTTTTTTGTTTTCAATGATAAATGATTAGATATTTTTCAAATTTTAGATTTGGTTCAGGCACAGGATGTGGTTATCCTTTGCTAAAGGAAATTTTTTTTTAATATTCCTCACTGTGAGGTATTACAAAAAAAGCATAATTTTGGTATCTCTGAAAATACATCTCGCGCCGGTATTGAAAAAGTTTAAACAATCCCCAGCCCCAGTTGACGGTGCCATTTAATTCCAAGAAAACCATAATGGTAAAATGTTAATAAAAGTATTATTATATTTCTGGAATTCAGCTGTTTTAAAATTGGTGTTCTGGTTTCTGTCTTTTAGATTGTTTTCAAATGTTGCAATCATAATTTTTTGACCTAACTGAGCATAAAAACATTGGAGACTCAAGGCTGTTAAAAACACAGTTAGCAGGACATTTGTATGGTTTGTCAGATCAGTAAAAAGACTCTTAGCAGTGATACACATTCAATCACAGATAATTAGCTGCATACCTACAATGTAAAGATATGGAGTGAAGCACTGAGGATCTCAGAGGTCACCAACACGTAATGCTCCCCATGTCAGTGTAACCACTGTGTGGAGCTGTCTCTGATAAATACTGACGGTATCATCATTCCTCTGGACAAAAGCCTAATTAGGCCGCCTTTCCAGAGAAGGAAAACAGCTGCCATTTTGGGGTCACTGGAACTTAAGTATGCAGTAGCTCGATAGAGCGAGGGAAATGTCATGCAGTTGCCAGCACCGCGTAAAAGAAATAGCCCAGGGAGGCTAATTAAGACAAAGACATTTATAATCATAACATCCGATCACTAACAACCTTTTTTGTTATTTCCCACATGCTCTCCAGATGGAGTTTTTCGCACAGTATGGTTGCTGTCCTTATGTTTTATTAAAGGTTGTGATTTAATTATCGTTCCTTTTTGCACAAGCTGAGTGCCTATCTGAAATTGATACAATGCATCATCTGACATTGGCATCGTTTTCTGTGCCGATGCGACTCTGCTGTCCTCTTGCTGAAGATGATGAGGAAATATGTAACAATGTGCACATGGAGGTCTTTTTTCTTTGGTATCTCATTACCCTGAGTATGTGATGATTGGATACAGAATCGCCAAATGTACTGTTGGGCTTTTACAGCTCACTCATTCATCCTTTATATGTTCTGATCTAATCTACTGTGAGACGCATTCTCAGCACTCACATACTGAATTCATGGAGAGCTTTATCATCTCATATTTGTATATGAATAAGCTTCTTGCAATGTGCACCTTTGATTGCCTTTGCTGTCTTGTACATGTTTGGACAAGATCTATGCCTGTCTTTCTTCAAATGATATCCCAAAAAAGTGCCAATAGGATAATCCTATTGGCACTTTTTTATTTCTTTAAAACAGCAGATAGATAGAAAAACCACTATGTTCATAAATAAAGGCTCTCCCCCAATATTACACATACAATTCCAGGGACATACTTATAATGTATGTTGTGGCTCAGGGGGAGTTTAACAATAACCCAATAACCCAATAACCCTGTGATGTCATTAGGGATGCCTTCAGGTTTTTTAGTCTGCATTGGCTCCAAAAAAGCTTTTGAAAAAGAGAAGAACCTGTGGTACCTGCGGGTGTAGACTGGAATAAAATATAGGATTGCAAGATCAAGCTGGTTTGCCAGGTACAGAGGGAAAAAGAAAATGGCAAACTCTCACTTTGAAAACTGAAGCCAATGCGGAAATGCCTTAAACCTGCATTTGTGTTTATTTTTATTTGAGGCGACTGCACTAGCTGCAAAAAGAAGACCAATTGCATAAAAGACTATGAGAAAATGACTCAACTTCTTACTTGAATAATTACCTCAGGAAACATGTTCCTGATTAGTTTATGCACACTCCAAATCTTGTTGCACAGCTTGATGTTCATTGTGGTCACATTTAGAGTGAGGTCACAACCATGCTGTTGTCCAGTTTGGCGGTTGGACACATTTTCTCTAAGGACTTTTACCGTTTTCAAAGTGTGTTTTAATTCCAGTTCATGTAGGTTAATAGTAGCGTTTAGGACACCTGAAAATGTCAAAAGTGTTCAGTTCCACTGTTGTTTCTACTCCTGGTTTAAAAACAAAGATGGTGACAGTCTAAAACCAAGATGGCGTCGGCCAAAATGCCAAACAAAAGCAAAGTCCACAAACCATTTAGTTACATCACAGTGAATGCGACCATTTCTTATTCATACTCAATGAAAAAAGATACTTGCTGTTTGAAGGGCTGTCATAATGTTTCTGATATATATTGTATACTAAATATTTTTCCATTACCACAAGTTAATGAATTGACTATACAGTAGATGTCTGCATACCTATGAGCCTTTTAGAAAATGAAGTCGACATTCATGTTTTCAATCAAGAACTTTCATCAGCAAACTTTTCTCATTGCCATTGCTATTGTATTGACTGTTGTTTTGGGAGGACTGTGAGCGGCTCAGTGGTTCTTCAGCACCTGAAGGGATGTTACATTATGAATTAGGCATCAGACACGCTCAGTATCACATGGCCTTGTGGATTTGATTTCAATCACAGCTCAGGTTCCTTCAGTACTGTTGAAGACATTGTACAAACAATCTACTGTTCACAATTTCTGCTTTGAATCAAACAGTTCTTGCTGCTTTGCAGAAGAAAACGTGTGTTTTAGTATTCAAGCATTTCACAAATGGCCCTGCTCATCCATAACTGTGAATTATTATCACTAAGCACTAGGGATGCCAGAAACTGACCATGATCAAAATCGAAAATCGGACAGCCCTGGCGAATATTTATCGATTAATCGCATTTTTTTGATCCTTTCTTTTTTCATTTGCACTTCTCAGTTTGAAGTAGATCCACGAGGAACTCTTCTTTGAACGTACCGCTTTGTTCATCTTTAGTTGTGTTGTTCTCACTGTTCTGTATATCGCCGTGATGGTGAGGGGGGCGGGGTCGGTGTGTATCTGTAGCAGTCTGCACCCTGCGCAGCCTGCACTGCTGGCTTCCTCCAAGTTTACAGTAAAACAAACTGGTGGTGTGACCACTGGCCATTTACAATTATTAATACTATTACTATTATTAGCATTAGTCTATATTTTGGTTGAAACTAAGCCAGAAAAAACATAAATAATAATTTAAAATAATTTAAAAAATAATCGATTTTTAAAAATAATTTTCGATTATGGAGACTGTAACGATTATTCGATTATTCGAATAATCGTTAC
>CALSBZ010030469.1:331209-347431 GCA_943591055.1 Gobionotothen gibberifrons
TTAGTTTTCTTAGTAAAGATTTTATGTTCTACTGAATAAATTATTGTCTTTTAAACTTAGTAGTTGGCTCCTTGATTACCCAGTTTTGCTCTCCACCTGATTTAAAAGAACCCTTTCCCTCTCCATAAATTATTACCCCTCCCCCCTCCTTTACACAACCATAAAATTAGGTACATACAAATGTACCTTGCGCCGCTTGGTGTCAGTAATCCTTTATATGTTTTCTCATTATGTTTGGTGTCTTGTAAAGTACCCAGTATTTCTTGTAATTGTTTTTGAGGGCATTGTGGAAAGTTTTCTTTGAGTTGCACCCGCTGATTGAAACAGGAGGAGGTTTGGCACAAAACGAGGCACTCTAGATACATCTTATTAACCCAGATCTTCACTAAATCAATACTGGGGGGTTGGACTTCACACGCCTCCTCTTCCACACTGACGTGCCACCTGGGCTCGACACGGTTGTTGTTCTCCATGTGGAAATCGAACACTTTCCCTGCACCCGATAACCCTGAAACTACCTTTCTGTTGCAGGGCAGCCCATTTACCTCAACATGAACTTTATTTCAGAGAGCTACATACAGTTGCGTCTATACTGAAGGATCTCATCTATCAACAGTTTTCCAGCATTCCCAAGAGCTGCTGCACATCCCTGTCTCTCCACAATGATGAAATGTAACCATTTAAAATATGTAATTTGTCTGCTGCTTTACGGAGCTTGTGAGAATCCATTGTCTTCCCAGGTAGAGGTTTAAAGGAATGGCCTTGTGGGCTGAACACATCGATACAAACCTCAGAGCTGATCCAACATGATGCCATGTGCATGGTGAGCAAAAATGTGATACACGCGAATCCATAAAAAATTGACTAAACGTCGTCAATAAAACCTGCAGAGCTCCCCCGCAGTTCTTGCTCCACTGCAGTTCTTGCACCAAGAAGCAAACCACTGCCTCTTATGTTTCTGCAGCTATTCAGAATATGTTTTTAAATCAAGTAAAACACTCTGTGGTTGAGCCGTCGAGACGTGTGTTTTCACATAAACATGCACCATCCTTCTGTTTATTCATGAGTCCACGTTTTCATCCAAAGAAGAAAAAGTTCTCCCAGGAGACGTGGGAAGAGTCACATGCACAAAAAGGAAAATCTTGTTTATACTGAGAACTCACAGATCACCCTCTCTCTCTCTCTCTCTCTCGCGCTCTCTCTCCATCCTCCCATAGCTGTGTCCATCTCAATTTGAAGGACAGTGCTGCATTATTAGTAAAAGGGCTCTCCTCAGCACAGCTGTGTGTGGGTTGTGCTCTGCCGATCCTCCGAGACGCAGTCGAGCGAACGCCTCTCCGCTACCTTTTATCTGCGCTTCACACGCAGCTGGAGGCAGAACAAACAGGCGCAACACTTCTAGCCAGTTATATCATTACTTGATAAACTTCTGAAAATTGCCACTGTGGCATTTGACTCCCTACGTATCACTTCTGCAGTTAATGTGTGCACAGCAGATGACAAGTTCAACGCAATTTAAATCCACCCACAACTTGGAGTCACCCATAGAGTTTTAACAATGTGATGGCGTTCACACACAGTCACGATGCAGAGCTGCCAAAGATGTACAGGTTGGGTTTAGGTTCTTAATATACTTGCATACGAGCATGTGAATGTTCTCTCTTATTGCAGTCTTATTAAAGCTAGCCCTGAAGAAGCTTTTTTGTTAATGTAACTGGTATTATTCTGAAAATCAAACCTTGACTTGGATAAAAACTGGATGAAGACACACTGTACACACAATAAGGTTGTTTCTTTATGTGACTATCATGTACGGCCTACACTCTTCCATCCTGAACCCCAATGCACCTGCAAAATGTCACCAGAAATCACCAGTACTTTAGTTCTCGAACTTGAATTCATAGCTTTCCATTCATTTATTTGTATTACATTTCATTTCATTACATACATTAATTATATTATTAGGACTTTTCGTTAAAGTGCTGACAAAAATAGGATTAAATGTCAATGTATTCATGCACTTAGTTAATCCCTCTAGGCCTCTCATCCTTTTTCAATCATATCATTCTACTTTCCTATATTAACTAGCATTCAATGTGGGTTTCAAAAGTCTCCACTCTAACTTGGTGATCCCTGCTTTCACTCTTTGGTCGTGTGCAGCCGCAGGTGTGTGTTACTGTGCTGGATGTTAGTGATACAGGCAGGAGGTAGAGGACAGGAGGCCTTGACCTTTGACCCAGCTCAGAGACCAGATGCTGGCGTCACATGGCAACGGCCAGCTGGAGGATCAATGGCCGACACAGCAGCTGGTCAGATGGGGAGGCTTAACATGGGCCAGCAATTAACCTGCAAATGTAGCAGAGATCAGAGATGACTCCACTGATTGTATCGACCGGGGGAGATGTTTCATTTGTCTGTTGTTGTTGTTGTTGTTGTTTGGAAACCAACAAAAATGTTACCCGATGATTGGTTGTTGCAGCTTATCAAATATGATTGAGGTTTGGTTAGGTTTAGGCACAAAGTGAAAGATCATGGTTTGGGGTAAAAATATTACTTCATTAAGTGAGGAGATCTTTGTCGCCATGGTCACAGTACTAACCAGATGGTTAAGGGCAGGGAATGGTCGTCATGGTTAAAAAAGATCGTTGTCCGTATAGGAAAGGTCTTGTTGACCTAACACAGGCTTTGTGGCTTTTTAATAATGTCACCTGACATTCAGTCTTTGCTCCCGGTGGAATAGTTCATTCCTTTTCACATGGACTCTTCTAAATCTAGAAATCACAATATAGAAAAGTCTACATTTCAGCTCAAAGAGGACACATTCTGCTCATTTTAAGGTTCATATTTGTATTTTCTGGCTCTGCTGTGAGATGTTTAAATGCTTTAATGTTCAAACAGCTCTTTATATTTTCTCATACCGCCTGCAGCACCTCTTTTCACCCTCTGTGTGAAACCAGAGCCCAGTCTGCTCTGATTGGTTAGCTGGCCGGCTCTGTTGTGATAGGAAAACCTCCAAAAAGCACACTAGGGCTAC
Source organism: Gobionotothen gibberifrons (assembly GCA_943591055.1). Taxonomy (NCBI): domain Eukaryota; kingdom Metazoa; phylum Chordata; class Actinopteri; order Perciformes; family Nototheniidae; genus Gobionotothen; species Gobionotothen gibberifrons. Next base: position 334,244 of record CALSBZ010030469.1, read on the forward strand.
TTTAATATGTTTGTGTGCAATGTAGGACTACATTGCTTGTAATAATCTCTTGTCTTACAGATCATCCATGGAAGATAGGGCCTCATAACAACCTTGGCTAATTACTTTATTTTCTCTGCATTTATTGCTCTGGCACAAGCACAGGCAGCGCCCAATAAATCAGTGTGGGTGTGGGTGAGTCAAAAAGATCAGAAGGTGTTATTGAGGTAAATTGGATCTTGTCGACTAACACCACTATGGCACAATCTAACATAAGACTCCAACGGGGGACCAACACCTGTCAGGGTTTAGAGCTGCAGCTCTGTAGTTTAGTTATGTGCTGCAGTACGAGCTATTCTCATTCTGTAGCCTATTCTGAGTTTCTAAAGAGACGGATCAATCAATGCTGTCTGCCACCGCGAGCCCACTGCAGGTCTTCATGTCGAGGATGTGGGTGTCACAGCGAAATGTCATTCTCACCCACCAATGCACGCATCAACTTGACTCATTCTTATAAGAACGCTCACCTCCTTCTATCTGCATTGAAGCCAGATATCTGAGAAAAAACGAACTGCACTTCAAGAGACTCAAATGATCAGCTTTTGTTGTTTAATCATCAGAATCTGTACACGCTTCCACGCTCCTCCTCTGCTCTTACAAAGCGGTGTGTGTGCATGTGTGTTTAGCATATCAATGATCACATTCACCGCTCCCGTGGGAAAACACTCCTGAGTCATGTGAAGCTGCCGCTTTTTGTTCTGCGGTACATTCTCTCCAAATGATTTAGCTGGAAAGCGTGCACACTGATTAAAAATGCAGCATGAGTCTGACAGACAAACACCTCATGTATATCTTTTTTTATTTTCACGGCCCAACAGCTGTCAGCTTTTCCCCCCAGAATTATCAATCACTTCACTGCTGATAAAAAATTCATTTAGTTATTTAAGATCAGTTTTTTCTCACCTCCCTCCTTACTGTGTGTAAATCAATACAGGAGAGTGAGGATGGGGAGAGAGGGGAGAAAGAAAGGTTGGGGGGAAAAGTGAGAAAGAAAAGGTGTGACATTCGCAAGTGCGAGGGAAAAAAAGAAATTGAAGAATTGATGGGAGAGGAGCTGGATGTCTCGGGTGCAGAGATGGAGAGAAGGTCAAGAGGATGAGGGTCCGCTGCTCCACAAATTACCGCTCAGCTGGCTTATTCCCAATAATTTGCAGCCCTGAGGGGAGAAGGAAATCGGTAGTGATCGTAGTGGATACACTGTAAAAAAAAAAATTGTAAAAAAACGGTTATTTTCTGGCGACGGGGGCGCCAGAAAATGTCCGTTAAAAAAAGGAAAAAAACTGTAAAATAAAATACGGAAATAACATGTAAAAAAACAGAAACTTACCTTACCACAAGGAGCCTCTATTACTGTAATTTTACATGAAATATTTTTCTTTTAACATATATTATTTGTTAGAATAGAGTCATAAACCTCTAGAAAACAGAATAATTATCTTTTAAAAATGATAAAGAAAAGCTAAAATACAGAAAATTACTTTTATTATTACAAAAAAGTACCGTATATCTAAGACCATTTACAAGTAAAACACAAAGAAAAGAACGTCATTTTACTTTGCAAAAGCGTTAGTTTACATTAACTATCACATTTTTTGCCAAAAAAGATCTGTAATTTTACAAGAAATGTTTTTGTAATTCCATTAAATCTTTTTCTTTTAACATATATTAATTGTTAGAATACAGTCATACACCTCTAAAAAAACAGAATAAATGTTTTTTTAAATGATAAAAAAAGACGTTAAATTACCGTAAATTCAAGATTCAAGGCTTTATTGTCATTTGTACATTATCTTCAGTGTAGACATGGCAATGAAAAACTGAAGTCACATGCTCCTCCAACAGTGCAACATATATATATATATATATAGAACATAGAACAAATAAAACAGATAAAATAGTGCAAGTAAATACAAATACAATAGAATAGAAATAGTGCAAGAAGAGTCTATATGCAAGTAAACGGAATATGATTGCACTGCCGTACCAGGCTGTGATGCAGCCAGTCAGGATACTCTCTATGGTGCCCTGTAGAAGATGCAGAGTATCCTGGAGTCCATGTTGAACTTCCTCAGCCTGCGGAACAATATCATAATGGCCAGGAACTTTTCACATGGAGAGAAAGCATACACATGTTGAGAGGAAACTGCATTATTTTTTTATAACGTTTTTAAGCTTCTTCTTGCCCCTTTTGAACATGATAGAAACTTTGAGAATACATTTTTTTTATACCTTGAACCTTGAATTATTATTATTGTTTTTTTTCTTTCTAACATGTTCAATACATTGACTAATACAATTTAAAAAAAGGTGATGCTGTTAGAGTGATGAGTCCATGTCAGGTCCTCAGTGATGTGGACCCCGAGGAACCTGAAGCTGCTGACTCTCCACCGTAGTCCCATTGATGGCGATGGGGGCGTGTCCCTCTCTGCTGCTTCCTGTCGTCCACAATCAGCTACTTGGTTTTGCTGACGTTGAGATGGAGGTTGTTATCCTGGCACCAAGATGTCAGGTTTTCGACCTCCTCTCTGTTCGTCGCCGTCGGTGATAAGGCCGATGACGGTCGTGTCGTCAGCAAACTTCACGAAATCTAAGACCATTTACATGTAAAACACAAAGAAAACATGTCATTTTACTTTGCAAAAGCCCAAGTTTACATTAACTGTCAGATGTTTTGGAGAAAAAAAATCACAAATATATATACATACACAATATATTATTGAAACTAATAATATAAATCACAAAAATAAAAACAATAAATAAAATATATTATATATAGCAGAATAGACCGGCAATGAAACATTTCAACATTTAACAATAGCCAACATTTTCCCAACGTTTTGTTCAAAAGATAACAATTATAAACACTAGAAATCTACCAGTTATGAGTGTGCGTGTGTGTGCGTGTGTGTGTACATGACTATGTGTGTGTGTTTCTACTCTCTCCATTCAAAGTCAGAGACATTTGTAATTAATGAATGCACCTTTACCTTAATCGAGTGCTGTTTTTGTTTTTCTTCATTCCTCTCCACTTTAGTCCCCTTGTCCGGATTGATCTTGAATAGGCACCTGTTAAGACAGAAGTACACTTACATTTAGTGTTTAATTACAAATCCTGTGGATGATACAGCCATTAATTGTCTTTACAGTTATACAGCTTGAAGTCAAAGGGCAATGCTACTCTTCAATGTACTTTTCATTAACTGTTATGATCATATCTGTACATTTAAAGCATTGGTTTGAATAGAGTGTTGTTCTATAAAGTCGTCACTTGGCATCACTATCACACTGGACAGTATCGCAGCAGGTCTGTAAACAGGAGCAAGTGGTCACTTGAAGATCATTTGAATGTGGGTAGCTACGAGTGCCATCTTGAGAGGTTTGTGTGTAACTGGGGCAGATGAGGTGCGTGTCAGCAGCAGAGTGAGCGGTGTAAAAGCATCATAGTTAACTGAAAGAAGTTTTAATGTGTTTGTTCACTATATAATACCAGGTTCCGGTGCCCATCCCATTTCGGTGCAAGAAATAGTTGCGTCTTCCTCGTCAGATTCCATTGTCATCAGGTGCTGACACTCACGCTAAGCTTTTACTTGGTGGTAGAAGTACAATATTCTAATTATACTTGTGTGTTTCTCTGTTATAGACCACACACATACACTAAACCTGCTCCATGGCTGTATTACTGTGCTGTTGTGTTGAAAAAGTTAGGGAAATCAACCGCTCCCAAGAATCTTGTGTGTTCTTACCCCAAGGTGTACGTCACTCCGAGTGAAACCTTCCCCTATACAGTCCTACCTGAATCCCTATTCAATAGGACTATTTTCCAAATAACTGAATTGGCTTTCTTTTGTTGTCGACAAAGGGCCCTCTTTCTGTCATTTTCACTGAGCTGAATACCTGATACCACCGATTGGCTAAGAGTGAGTTTGGGATTTTAGGGAGGAGCCAAAGCACACCACTGCAAAGGAAAGGGGTACGCTGAATTTACAACCCAAGACAAAACGAGAGCATAATGCGAAACAGAATGCAGCACAATAATCTTTTTATCTTGTATTGTCAGGAGCACTTATCGTGTGTCAGAAATGTGCACAATCCTCTACTCTGTGGTTTAAGATGGAATGACTTAATAATCACAATTCAAGTCTTACCTCAAGAACTCCAGGGTAGCTCCCAGTTCTGAGCGATAACTGATGTTGAGGCAGTAATATGCTGCAAACATCAGCATCAGGGCGTCGACAGCATTCAGGACACTGCCACTGACGATGGTCTGGTCCTCTGCTATCATGTAGTGTCCAGCTGTCAGGGGAGAACTCCCTTAAGGTACACAAAGGAAAAAGTCACAAAACATTTATAAATCCAAAAAATATTTAGTGCAGATTGTTGTTGTTTTTTACTGGTGATCATATGACCAATTGTATTTTAGGAATGATCAGCTCCTGCAGCTTTCTTTTCTTTCTTAAGTGTTTCCTAATGTTAACAGTGTAGAAAATGTCACATCATAAAGGGATAGTTTGGGTGTTTGAAGTGGGGTTTTATAAAAGGTACAGTACTTATCTATAGTCAGTGTATTACCTAGAGTAGATGATGGCCGGCAGGGGCGGACTGGGAAACGGTGGACCTCTGTCGCCTGTCAGCACAACTTCAATGATGCCGTTTAAAAGCAGCGAACCGACCCGGCCGTTCGGTGATTCTACAGATGGCCAGTCCGCCCCTGCCGGTACCGAAGTGGGCCGAGCGGCCCATCGGGATTCGTCCCGAACGTCCCGATGGCCAGTCCGCCACTGATGGCCAGTCCGCCACTGATGGCCAGTCCGCCACTGATGGCCGGTATGCCCCGAGCTTGGAGATGCAGACAGGAGCAACCACCTGGAAGCAAAGCAATGTACTGCTCTGGACAGGGTCAGCAGAAAAACATATTTTAGCCACCTCTTGATGATTTACATATCCTTTCACTGTTTGCATAGCAATACCACATAGGACATTGAGAATTGATAAAACTTGTAATATGGCAAGAAATCTTACTTGAGGATCTCTGGCTGCTGTTTATTCTTGGTAGGTTGCAATTACTGGTACTGCAGCTGAGGGGAGAAAAGAGACACAGGTTTGCACATGCTTGAGCAAAAATAACTTAAATAACACAGCAGCAGCTTTAAGTACAGTAATACCACTTCAAGTATAAGACCTGAGTACTTCTACTCTTATACACAGGGCTGCACATAACTGGTGCGCATGCGCACACCCCGCCAAAAAAAGCGCACCGGATCATTTGAAAAAAGGCGCATTTGCGCACAGAGAGAGAGAGATAGAAAAGAGAGAGATATTTGCGAGTTGCATAAGAACTGGTAAGATAGCAGGGTGTCCCACACATAGACTTTACTTGGGCGGGCCGCCCAGGTATATTAACGGTCGTATAATTCGCGAGCTATTTAGGTTTAATTTTTGTAATCTGTCCGCGAGCACCACGGCATCTGTGATCCCTCGCTATTGCGTGGAGGGTCTGCTTTATGCGCTCCCAGGCTTAATGAGCGTGCTCACTAGCGCGTACCCCCCGTTCATAAAGTCAAGTACCCCTCAAAAGTGCGCACCAAGCAACATCTCCAGGTGCTCCTTTGAGAACCAGGGCAAAACAATTATGTGCACCCCTGCTTATACAAGTACAAGATCTGAGAACTTCTCCCACCTCTGTTTATAGCCTTAACATAGGATCTAAAATATATGGATAATGTGCATTGTGTGTAACATTATGCCCACGAAAAAAATCGATTATAAAACTAAGGATTGAGCTAACATTAGGAGTTAGTGACAATGTATGCTAGTTAGCTAGCTAAACTATTTATTAAATAATATTCAAAAAAGTAACTCTGAAACATTCACTGCACATCACGCTCAGCCACTCGAGCACGCATCTTGCACATCATTAAAACAAATCATTACTGCACGTAATGATGGCATAGAACAGCTCACTTTCAAAGCATGGTAGCTAGCTGCTACCAGCTAGCTAGCTGCTACCTAGCTGCTACCTAGCTATGGTAACGTTAGCTAACAATACTTTGTTTTCGGTCGTTAAACAACATGTATACCATAGCTAGGACTTTGAGGTTTGCAATGTTTTAAGACTTGAGTGTTTTGAATCCGTTGATAAATAGTTTTTACCGTTACCTCTCAAAGTGCTGATTTCTCTCCTCTGGGCGCGCCGTGCTCTTCACCTCCTGCATGGCATGTTAACTGCGTGGTCTCTGTAGTGTCAGTGGAATTGCGCATGCGCTCTGTCTGCCTCAGCGCATGATGCGTGCGTGCAGCAGAAGTCTCGTCTCTGATTGGCTGCAAATCGATTGCCCTGAAAATCCTCTGATGAACATCCAATCCTTGTATTATTTTTAAGAATTGGTAACACCACACCAGCGCCATACCATAAAGATGAATTTAAAAGTTAAAAAAATGCCGTGCAAACTATTTACATTGCAATTATGATTGTTTAATTCTTTGGATGTTATTTTATTAATTTACAAAATGAGAATGTAACTAGTTGATAAATAATAAAACAAACACTGAAGGCCTCCCAAAGACACAAGCAAAATATGTTATAAGACTTCTTTATTGTCAGTTTATTCTTTTAAATTGAGAATAGAGAACACTGATAACTAATGTTGGTGCACATTTATATAAGTTTGATTATGATCAGTAATATCCCATCTGTACTTTGTAGTCCTGTCCCAAGTACAAGTTAAGTAGGTATTAATCAACGTGTACATATGTTTGTAGCCTTTATTTTATATAGTTTACTATCATTTGTAGTCATGCATAGTACTGCCTTCCTGATTGCTTTATTTTTGAGAGACCTATTCTGCACCTACCTGGGTTTTAAGAGAGTCCAATACCCTATGTGACTGTTCAGTCTCATAAAACATGCACAATTTACTTTTTGAAAACACAAGCTCACAATAAAGTCAGATGGGAGACATACAGAAGCAAAGTGTGATAGACAAAGATGCATTCCTATATTAAACAAACAGAAAGGAAAACGTTGTTGTTCCACGAGGCAGTTGTAGCCATAGCAAATGGATTAACCTTCAACCTTCAACTACCTGCTGCCTGAAATCCCTGTGACATCACTGTAGATTGTTGTAAACAACTAGCTGTGTGGGACATTATCACAATACATATTTAAGTTAATTGACTTGGATTGTAAAGGTCTTTCGCTGCAGTTACTAGCTTTGTCAACATGCTATGGTGAAGGCCTATTCTTTCAATATGATGGATATTATCAGACGTCTACAAGGACAGCATAGGTTGTTTGTTTTACTGTAATTGCAATGCCAATACCAATTTAGCATAGTGGTAGCACTAACTGCTAACAAGGTTTTGATATTCAGAGTCTGGCTGTTAGTGCTTGCTAGCATGTTATGCTATGGGCTTGATTGTACATGCTAGTGGGATAAGGCCTAAGGGAAAATGCTAATGTTATTGAACTTCTAGATCCTTTCATTTTTCACTTACAGTGAAACTCAATATGTTTTTTGCATACTGTCCGCCAATCACTCTGTTTTTTAAATATTGAGTTAAAGTCACACATTTTAGAACATTGATACATTTCTAAAAGCTACTTTCCTAACAAACATGGTGCAGTAGTTGTAGCAATCGCTACGAGAATTCACTCTGTGTTAGCTGCACAAGGCACTTTGCGGTAGCTTCACGTCTCTGATTATCTGAAAAGCTAAATGATGTCAGAAATGTACACAGCTTTTTCTTGTGTTGAAAGAGATCAGCAGGTCAATGTTACTTGGGTTGTGAACGCACAACAGTTGGTTGTTTGTTAGTATAGTTGCTTTACTGTAAACTGCTAACAAGGTTTTGATATTCAGAGGAGGCTGGCTGTAAGTGCTTGCTAGCATGTTCAATGTTATGGGTTTATGTTTTTTCAGTTTATCAATGTAAAGTAGTGGTTAAATTAAGCAAAATTACAAAATATTTCTTTCTTTACATTTTTTAAATGAGTATTAACAGTATTTGTTATGTATTTGACAGTGATATATAGCCATAACAAAAGTATTTTTTTGTAAAATTACAGAAAATGCAGCTAATTTTTCCACCAGAAAATCATTTATTTTTACGGTTAGTTTTGTTAAATTCGCATTTAAAAACTGCTAAAAAACAGATAAATAATGTATTCAATTTTTACAGTTTTTTTTTGTTAAAATACAGGACACATTTCAATAAACCGTTTATTCTTGTAAATTGAATATGATTTACTGTAATTATGAAATACAATAAAAAACTGTAATTTTTTCTGGGGAAAAACTGTAAAAAAACATTTTTTTTTTACAGTGTAGATATGAGAGGGGAAATATATTGCCATGGACTTTTCCCTGGGTATAAGTGCCAAATCTATAAAGAGAGTGCTTATGGGGAAAAGGGCCAGGGTCAGAGCCATCAGCTGACCGTGGGAGGGGGAGGTCGCCCACCAACACACACTCGCGTTGTTCAAAATACATGGATCAGCATGAATAATAAGGAAAAAGGAGAAATATATTGTATTTTCTTTTCTTCAACACTCTTAGATATCAATATGGGGTTGTTTTTGGCTACATAATATATTGTTTTACATTTATTTACATACATTTTGCATTGATTCACTCTTAAAATCCTCTATAAAGTGGTGCAGGGATGACGTATTTACCCGGAAATAAGCTGCGCATGGGTTCCCTCGACAAAAAAGCAATGGGATTTCTCCATAGGATTTTGGAAAATAGCTCGATATAAGGTCTGTGGAAAACGAACCTGTTTGATAAATGTACGTTTTGTTAAGCCGGATAATTTCCACGTCTCCTACTTTTATAATTTTCGTATCATAAATCTAGTCGCCAGAAGCAAAATGCTAACGTTATGCTATAAACTAACTACAGCAGGGTCGCTGCTTCAACGTCACGCCAACTTAAGATCCATATTCAAACATACAGATTCTAAATGGTACAAGTTGAAGCGTTTGTTTGAACAGTTTGCAGGAGGCAGGTACTTGCTTTCAAGCAGCACAGGGCAAACAAACTTAGCGGGAGTGTTTATGTGTTCGGCGTAATGGCGTACAACGTCCTCGACAACTTCTGTAGTCCTATTCAGCCACTTGGTAACAATCGTTTTTTAAGACACGTAAACTCTTCAAAAATCACTAGCGGGGTCACTGCTCAGGGGCGGATTGGCCATCGGGACGTTCGGGGGCCGGTACTGAAGTGGGCCGGTCGGACGATGTGGGCCGGTCGGATAAGTCACTAGCACCCCCCCCCCCCCCACCTTATTTCTAGCTATTTTCCAAAATCCTGAGAGATCCCATTGGCTCTGAGACGGCTCTGACTCATTTCCGAGTTGTAGGACTCGTCACTGCACCACTCTATTCATTAATATCACATCACATGGATACATTCACACAACAACTCAGAGAAGCTCTTTAACCAAAACAGCTATATTTCATCAGGACTATGATACGTATAATATTCAGCATTTATGTTCCGATATGCAAACTATACATACAACTGCTTTATAAATAAGCATTCAATCACTTTGTCATTCATTACACTTAAAGCCAAGAAACAAGGCCTGATACAGGCTAAGTGACAGATATGTCAGATAGTGGTGTCTCCAGCATTTCTCTCTCATTGATATAAAGTTTAGATTGCTTTCTGTCGACACTGTCTTTGCAGTCATGGTAACCGTTATGTCTCACGCTGTCGGCGTCTCTCACTTCCTGGAATTCAGTGATTATGTGTTCTTATTTCCTGTAAAAGCTTTTCAGAAAACGAAGCAATTACATATCTTCTGTTTTGTTTTTCTCTCTAACAACATTTCTGAGGGGTGTGAGGACAAACTCATACTCACATGTCTGTGGTTTGCTTTGTCTGTAGAACCATTCAACACTTGGTTTCTTACATTGTAAGAAGAGGGAAACAATTCAGGATGTAATACAATTAGTAGCATTATGGGTATGTGCATTGTAAATGGTTCTAAGTCTAAATAATTTAAGCCAACATCTAGAGCTTATCATCAGAGAATTGGGTACTGCCTTCAAGAAAATAAAAACACAACATAGTGACATCAGAGAGCCACATTGTGTCCAATTAAAACAGCAGCAGCCATTCTGTGCTATGCATCATGTTAGCCACTTGTGAGCGTCATGCTTTCCTCTGTAATACATCTTCAAAGACAAACACTCTCCATTCATACAGTCAGGGGAGAAGAGAGATTGTGTACTTAAAAGATACCAACCCCATAGGAAGACATCGTTTTATACATATTCATATTTATTTTTATTTTGTAGTCTGCGGTTTTTCTGTTTACATCTTGTGCCAATTCAAGGTCTTTGCTTAAACTTATCGTAACAAAGCACATGTTGATTCCACAATGTCAAGGCTGCGGATTAACGACACCTTTAGTGTTTAGATTGATTCAGTCGAAGCTTTTGTTGCTGTTGTTGCTAAGACACCTGATTTCCCACAGGGATCAATAAAGGTTTATCTTATCTTTACATTCACCCTGTAATTCTGCCATCTACTATGACGGCCCGTCCACACAGCGGCTTTGGAAAAAGCTTGCCGGCGGGCGTGTCTGAAGCTCGACCAACAACCAATCACATGAATCTCCCGCCCCTGACACACAAGCAGCGGTTTGATTGGCTAGAGCTTGTACTGGCATATGATTTGATTGGCTGACGCTTCCACCGAAAGCTTCAGAAGATTCAAAAGTTGAACATTGCTCAACTTTTGAATCCTGAAAATCCTGAAAATCCTGAAAATCTTCGCTTTGCTTCCCCACAATGCAGTTCGGCGAAAAGCGAGGCAAAGTGACGTCACCCCATTCAAAGTCAATGGGCAGAAGCGTTGGAAGATTTTTTTAACGCTGCTGTGTGGACGGGCCGTGAGTGTGTCCTGTGTGGTGTCACTTACCTGTTTTTAGTCAAAGTAGCTAGCATTAGCTCCAAGAGAGGCTAAAACTCGCCAGACGACGTCATATGTTCTTTGTTCCTTCACATCGTTCGTTCATTTGCTTAAAGCTCAGTCGGTGTGTGGCTGAAGGGGCGATCCAGTGGGCCGAAGAACTGATTTACTGTGATTACTCTGAGTAGCTGGGAATAAGTTACAATATAATAATTGAATATTATTTATTGCTTTCCCCTTTACATTCTGAATAATTTAGTATTAGGAATGAGACTCTTTTTCCAACAGTAGTACGACTTGGAAATGCTAAAGGTGGAGAAGAAGACATCTTTATAGTCCTTGTCCCCATGCTGGATACCAAGACATTTCTACTTCATGGCATCTCTTTTTTTAGATTTGATCCTTTAGTGGTTTATAGATGTGCATAGCCCATAGCTGAGTTGGTAGAAGGAAGTCTAGAGTCTTTAGGCAGCCGATTGAGAAGAGCATTTAGGATAAAAGTGCTATATAAATGTACAATTTGATGCTTTAACCGATATGTTTGCCAGATGGTCCTGCAGCATCTGAAAGCATTCTCAAGAGTGATTGTGCTAAATTGAGCAGGCTCGCAACTTCCCTCTCATGCTCAAGTTCTCTTTCGTCAAACTGTACTACTATTTTTCTTAACAAGGTGATTTGAGAAGGCATTGTAAAAACACTTTCATACCACTGCCTTATTTGTACAATGTTCAGATATTTTTCTCAGGGATTTCTTCCTCCAACCCAATACACCAGAGGTTAATGGAATGTCATGTCTACTGCTCATGGTGATAGAAACATATCAAAACAGTAACACAATATATTTTGTGATTAAGGTATTGTGTATGGGGGCAATATAAGCGTGTGTGTTTCTTAATTCTGCCACGGAGGTTATGTTTATGGTTAGTTGTTTCATGTTTTTCTGTCAGCATAATTTTTCCCTTGGCAGGAAGGTGTGGCATGAGCCAAGGAACAACCCTTTACATTTCGGAGAAGATTCCAATCACAGAGCGGATACACTCCAAACTGCGTTGGTGAAGGTCTTTGCTCTCCCGGTGCCCTTCTAGTTCTCCATACGTGTGTCCTTCCTCTTCGTCTTTGCTTGTCAGGAGGCTTGTGACAATCCCTGAGATCTGGGTCAGTGTAGGTCAGCTTTTCACAGGCACTCTGCGAAAAGGGCCGGCGAGTGATGGAGTGTCCATCTGCTCAAATCTGTTGAACATGTTGACAAGCGATTCATTTCTCTGCCTTCCAGACGTTTGTTGTTAATAGACAGATGCCTCCAGTCCTCTACGAAGAGATGAATGAGAGCTGATATCTGGGCGGTATCGGAGAGAATTAGTAGGCCAAAGTAATCTGTTAAATGTAATTAGTAGGCCAAAGTAATCTGTTAAATTGCGATTATTTTGACTGCTTTTGCATTTGCAATATGTTTTATAATACTGGAGGGATTGATATTTTTGCAGCGTAATTGTCATTATCATTGAAAAAATATATTAAAAAGATTTTTGTTAAAAAATAAATCTAAGAGCTTCTGACCAAACAATTATATGTTTATTTTTAAGTCTGTAGAACACAATAAGAAAGGCAGGATATCTCTGCAGCTCCACTTAGCTTTTAGCAAATAATGGGCTTCCTCTGTGAATATGGCACTAATCCATATTGCTTACATTTAGATTAAAGGGGTCCTATTATGCTCATGTTGTGCTGCAGCACCTCTTTTCACCCTCTGTTTAAAACCAGACCTCAGCCTTCTCTGATTGATTAGCTGGCCGGCTCTTTTGTGATTGGTCAACCGCTTAGAGGTGTCCCGGCCCTTAGCTTATCACGTACAATGTTTTGGAAAGCTAGCCAATAGAAGCGCAAGTGTTAGATTGTGATGTCACTATGTTCCAGAAGTAAACAAAGGACTACAATTGAGGCGTTTAGGGAACTTTGAGATGTTAGCCTTTGGAGACCATTTACATGCACAATAACCTATATGACACACTACAGGAAAGGGAACACCACAAAAAGTGTGTGTGTGTGTGTGTGTGTGTGTGTGTGTGTGTGTGTGTGTGTGTGTGTGTGTGTGTGTGTGTGTGTGTGTGTGTGTGTGTGTGTGTGTGTGTGTGTGTGTGTGTGTGTGTGTGTGTGTGTGTGTGTGTGTGTGTGTGTGTGTGTGTGTGTGTGTGTGTGTGTGTGTGTGTGTGTGTGTGTGTGTGTGTGTGTG
>CALSBZ010030469.1:347531-363361 GCA_943591055.1 Gobionotothen gibberifrons
GTGTGTGTGTGTGTGTGTGTGTGTGTGTGTGTGTGTGTGTGTGTGACGAAGGTAACTTTATCACTGTGTGGACTGACGGCTTCGGGCCTTGTACTATTGCACATGTGGTTTTATTTTGAAAAGTGTTTCCCTTTCCCCATGTCTGTTACTCCTGATTATGTTCACCTGGTGCCCTGTCTTGTCTCCTCCCCCCCCCCCCACCTGTGTCTAATTGCTGATTAGTGTGTGTGGGTATTTAGGCTCTGTTTCCCTGTCTGTTAGGGAGAGGGAGTGTGTGTGAGATCCTGGTGGCTGCAGGCTGGGCTCACGTGAACAGCAGCAGGATTGAGGCTGTGTGTAATGTGTTCGTGCTTTAATAAATGCCCACACCGGGTTATATTTGGGACGTTCTGTCTCCTTGCTTGGTCGGGCCGCTCAACGGTCAGCTTCACAGTGTGGATGGATGGATGGATGGATGGATGGATGGATGGATGGATGGATGGATGCAAATGGATGTCAACACTTCCTGATTCTCCCTCCTCTATTATCCATATGAGATCTTAGGGTACCTGTTTGTCTGGGAATGTGTGTGTGTTTAAGTGCTTAATATCTCAGTGTTGAGCTGGTGCACCTTGTTCATTAGTTCCCAGCAGCCGACAGACACACAAACTCTCAGCACACACACAGAAACACACACAGAAAGGAGGCACCCGTGGAGCTGACTGCAGCACATTGCCACACACATTGCCGGCCCCTCATGGGTGTTCTGTTGTGCCGTCACCCCGGGCCTGACTCAGCCCGCCCCCCCACACCTGGATACAGCTCACAAGACTGTATCATGCTAATTTATTTCTCCTGCGGAAATGTAATTATTTCATATCATCGTGTTACTCCCCCTTGGAAAGTAGTTTTGCTGTCTCTCTTTTTTTCTGCAGACCCAGAGAGATTGCAGATTTTTAAATAGCTGGAACTCTGCTGCAGACACTTACCGGAGCAGAAATAATATGCTGCTCTGTGGTTTGTGAGTTAGTCTGTGTTTGTTTGTTTGTCTCGGTGTTGGTGGTGCTACGGCATGTCCTGGCGGAGGCGTGCACCGTCCTCTTCGCTGGCAGAAGACGTGCTCCTGAAACAGATGGTGCCATCTGAGAACATGAACACTGCCATGACCTTGGATGGGACAGGAAGTCTCTCTTTCCCTCATTTCCACTGCTTCCATTTCCACTTCCTCTTATCCTCTTCCTCATCTCTTCATTCACTGTCTCAATCTAACTTCTTTTTTTATTAATGGACAAAAGAAATTCAGGATGCAGGACACAAAACATTTGCCTGGTTCCAAAACATTTTATACAACAAAACAGCTAATCTTTCCATTACATTTTGAGGGAAATGGATGTATGTTCGAAATGAATACTATTGTTATTATTTTGGCGTGTCACTAAGACTTTTTTTAATCATAGTCAGCTGCAAAGAACACAAGACTTTCACCCACGAGACCAGTTCTTATCCCGTGTGAAAAGAATCTCTAATCATTTGAATTTACGTCCATAAATAAGATCTCTTTTAAGATGGATAAATATATTTTACTTAAATCTTATTGCATTATGGAATTGTTTTAATGCACAATGTTAACATGTTTAAAACTGCGACCATAATCAATTACACATGTTTGTATGAGTTTCAGCTGACATTTTTAGCCAAAGAGCGACTTCAATACACTTATATACCGCAAACATGCATACGGGAGCAATTTAGTTTAGTATCTCTCCCACACTTCAACATGTTGACTGCAGGGTCAGGGGGTCAACAACTAACCCTCTGATTGGACACTCATTCAACCCCTGAGACACAGCTGACCTATTGTCTGTTTTCTTTCAGGAGAAAATAAGTGTGCATCTCAGTAATCCAGATTGCAGTTCAGTACTGGAAGAGACAGGGTGACATTAGCATGTGTATAGCCACTTCAGTGCCATAAATATTCTACGTTTTAGTGCCCAGCTGTTGATCTGCTAACCCCTGACCACTGGGGGAACCTGTAAGCACGGCTTACCCTCCATGTCTGTCTGTCCACGCCGATTATTACTGCTGGCCGTTAACCCAGGGCTGCACATGTGACCAACCACCATGAACTTCATCCCCAAATGTCCCAGCAGCTCTGTTTCTGCAACAGCTGTCTGCCTCTGGTTACACCGTCAAGCCACCCACTCACCTGTCAGCTGTTTACCTGCAAATCACTATTTTATCCTGTAACGTGGTGATCTGTGTGCTTTTTCCTCCGGTTGCCATGTATCTGTCAGTCTGGGCCTCCTTCTGCAGCCTGTCTCCATCTACATAATTTGTTTTGTCTCCCTGCCTGTCACTTTTAACAGGACGTGATTGACTCGTCTCTCCGCGGGGACGCCATCCGTGCACCACTTTTGGAATGACAGGATGACACATTTCCGTCCGTTTCCCAGTGTGATATTTGTATCACTCCGGCTCTGTTCTCGCAGCGCCATCCATTTCTCTTTGTGCTGCGGTGATTGCAGCCATCAGTCATGAGTATCCACTGAGTTTTCATTATCTTATGGCGCTCGGTGCATTTATATCTTTTGAGACCTCAGATGCATTTAACAACACAAGAATCAAGAGCTGAATGGGAACACTCAGAACGTCCAGGGGTCAATCTGCACTGTGCTCAGACTGTGGCTTTCTGTGGTGACGTGCATGTGTGTGTGTGAGATGTTTCAGACTCTAATACTGTTAGTGGACACTGAAGGGATGAGCTACAGAGGTCATCAAATGAAGAGATTATTACTCCAGACAGACCGTCTGACTGAAAAAAAGCCCGGAGAGAGAAGTGAAGCTATTTGTAGAGTTGAGTTCAAGGTCCAGCGTGGGCCCGATTCTGCTCTCACATGTACAGTTATTATGAGTCATCATAGGTTTCAAGTAAAAGGTAATACAAATATGGTAAATTATGTTGTTCAGTGGTTCCCCTCACATAAAAAGAATGACCCTATAAGTCAAATGTTTTACGTATACCATGTTTAATATGCAGCAGCAAAGACTTGCGATGAAAAGCTTGCAGTTGTCATAGTAACGCAATATACTTTGTGGCATGCAGGTTTCCAGATGAATACAGTATTGAATAGACCAGCGAAATAAAACACATCACTAAGCTGTGGTTTGAAAGGTTTTGTGAACCAATAATTTACGAAGGAGCTTTTATTTTAAATGGAAACAGGACGTTTTTAGGTAAAATGAACATTGACTTTTTTAACATAATGTGATATTCAACAGAGATAGGCATACAGTGATGTCTGAAAGAGCCACACGTTAGTCATGCTGCTCCAACCAGTTAAATAGATACTGCAGCGTTTCTGACATTAAGATAAGATAATATACAGTAAGATGGACCTTTAATAATCCCCCTAGAGAAATTCACGTGTCAAGGCAGCAACAGAATAACAAGAAACACAGGTAAAACACGGAATATACAATATAAAAATAATAACAGTCAAATAAAAATAAAATAAGAATAAACATGTATTAACAGTATTAATTGAAATAGGTTACGTCTCTGACTTTACTTGAGCTGCTATTACACTCTAATCTAATATTCACTTGTTTTCAATAAGGGCCTCTGAAAGAAGTCATGCTGCTTATGTTTAGGGAAAAGTTGCCTAACATACATTGTAGGCAACAAACACAAAAAGATTATTTCATTCAGTCTTCGATTTTTTCCTTTCCATCTTTCCTCTCTATCTCTCTTCACTTTTCTCTACAAACGTAAGAATGGTCAGACGGATATAACAACAAGGTCTCACAGTCTGCGTACAAATGACATGACTTTGCAAAGTCGTGCAATAGATACGCAGAAGTCCGTTTTTGCGTGCATATGATACGCTGATATTGCACCTCAAACATTAAAACAAAGAGCTCTGTGGCTTCAGGCTTGATCGCCGTTCCAATGACAGTTTTAATGTTTGCGGTGCAATAAACGGCACAGCAGCTTATTGGGTTATGGTTAGGGTTAGGGTTAAATAAATGGCAAAGATATGTAGAAAATAAACGCATTTAAGATACATACAGATTCATAACAAACGTAAACGTGGGAGAAAATTGTAGGAAAAAAACTTATTTGACATACGTTCATAACAAACGTAACGTGGGCGTATCATATGCACGCAAAAACGGACTTCTGCGTATCTATTGCACGACTTTGCAAAGTCGTGTCATTTGTACGCAGACTGAAGAGAGTGGGCTGGATATAAACACCAGTTTGTTTATGGGAAATGACGTGTTTCTTTGTCTTAAAGCATCATTGTACATCCTTTGAATCTCACTCCACTGCTGTCTTTGGGTCCTGCATTTCCTGCATTAAACATATGAACAGCAGGTTGTCTTACTTCAAGAAAGAGTTCGACGTATGGTTTTATGTGCCTTCACTTTTAACATCACATCACTTATAAATACTTTAAAGGCTCTTTGAAGGTTCCTCTGTGGGCTTGACATCCCAGTAGTCGCTGCTTCTCACTACCTGTTAAAACGATTATAATCTGTCTGTTACTGTCAGAACATCCCATGCAGGGAATACTGAACTTTTGCTTACACTCGCTGTCCCGTTATGCAGTCAGATTGATTACTTTTGGTTTAATCCCAGCAGCTGTGTCTTTTATCCTCCATATGGTGTCTGTTGCTCCCTCTCCACAGACGAAGAAGGAGAAGCTGATATAGTAAAACCCCGTTTTTTTATCCTGCCCTAACACTCGAGAGCGTGTAGCCTTTGATTCAGACGCAGCTCAGGATTCTCATCAATCACAGCTCCTTGATTAGTGCGGAGTGCACACACACTGTGTCTTTGACAGCATAATTATACCGTCCTCCCTTCCCCATCCAGGCTTTACACACTAATGGACTCAGCCACGAGCAACCTCACTGCCTCTTCATGTACAGTCATTGAGTTGTACTGTATAAGGGGCAGCAGTGATGGCCTTTGTACTACTGAACATAAAACTGGTTTCATTGTAGTAAAAATGCAAACATGTATTTCAGTTACACTGTATTTCCTCTATTTAACAACAGTTGAGTGTTCCCGCGTTTGAAATAGTGATCAAAAGAGCGGGAGATGGCATGTGTCGACAGCAGGGCTTTTCCTTTTATCCCTAATTTTATAACGGCATGTGCCCCGTGGGAACTGTTGTCGCCTGTTTGTGATTCTGTGTATTGATGTGTGTGTTTGTTTGTGCGCCTCTGCTACATATTGCTGCAATTTCTCTCATTCTCATGGCTGCAGCGAGTTCATTAGCTTATGCTGGATGAAAGCCAGGTGTGTTTAACTAGGCCGGACCACTGTGGCTCTCGGTGAGGAGGAGTCACACATATATCGTCTAACAATAATGACAAAACGCCGTCAGGGCCCTGAGGTAGGTGATAATGTTTTAACCCTTTTGTGGTGTTCATATTTTTGTTATTCAGCCAGTGTTCGTGGGTCTGGTGGACCCGCTGCCTTTTTGGGTTTCGATTCAACACAATCAAACTATTTTATGTTAAAACTCAACAGATGTTTACTTCATCCCAATTACAAGCAATATAAACAGCATATACAGTATGGTTCATATTTGTCCTTTTACATTTGTTAGATCACATTAATGAATTAAAGTGCTACTCATTTTTTTGCCCATTGACCGGCTGGTCCTGTGGCTCTTTTTTTTTTGTAACTAGCTGATGCTCAATCTCATCCTCTTCTTCAAAGTCACTGTCAGACAGAAATGTGATCCTCAGATTCTGAAACATCTTCCTCTACATCAGCGGTTTTCAAAGTGTGAGGCGCGCCTCCCTGGGGGGGCGCCAGAGAGCTTCAGGGGAGGCGTAGCATGAGAACAAAATAACGAGAAAAAGATGAGTAAAGTGTCACTTGCACACCTTTGGCTGTCTGTGGAGACCGAGTTCCCCCACCTCGCCAAAGAGGCTGTAAAAGTACTCATTCCCTTCACCTCCACCCAGGGGTGGACTGGCCATCTGTGTGATGGAGAATCACAGAACGGCCGGTCGTCAGCGGGTCGTCAGCGGGTCGTCAGCGGGCCGTTGACGGCCGGCTCGGTTCGCTGACGGCCGGCAGCGCCCTTTATTTTTAAACGGCATCATTCAAGTTGCGCTGACAGGTGACAGAGGTCCGTTCAGCGGGCCGTTTCCACGCAGTGCGGCTCCATGTTGTTGTAAATGTAAAAATGTAAAACATAAAGATAAAAAGGTTATAAAAAGTAATTGTTTTACATTTTTTTAACGAGGTGACGCTACTCATCCAATCAAATCGGTGCAGTCAGTGAGTCAGCACGATAGATTCTAACACACACACAGAGACGAGACAAGAGGAGAAAAACAGTCGGAGTAATTTCAAATGGCGTGCTCAAAAAAGAGAAAGGTAGACAGCGAAAACAGAGCATTTAATGACATTTTCTCTTGCTGTATTGTGTTTTCTCTGTTTGATCCTGTAAAGCACTTTGAATTGCAAAACTGTATGAATTGTGCTATACAAATAAATTGCCTTGCCTTGCCTTGCCTTACTGGACCTCTTTGAAATGCAATTGAATACCCCTGCATTATAGCAACAACAACAATAATGATAATATTAATAGCAATAATAATTGGGAGGGGGGGGCATGGCTGTTCCTATGTTCTCTGAGGGGGGGCTCACCTTCCCACACTTTGAAAACCCCTGCTCTACATCATTATCACACACACTAACACACACACACAGAAGGCCCAGACAGGAGGAGGACCGAGTGCAGAGAAACAGGACTTACAATTTCCACACTTTTGTTATCCCCGGGTCCAGTGGACCCGAACATCCTGTATGTAATGTAAATGTGTAGGGGGGGTGTACAGTGGGTGGTCATTGAAAATGTGTTCTTCTGATGTATGTTCTTCACAGAAAATGAGCCAAGGCCATTGAGTATGAGTTGGAAAAAATAAAATTATCATATCATTTTTCTTTAGATAAATAATGAAAACGGGCCCCACAGACCCGAACACCATACAAAGGTTAAAGATAATGACTGTGTGCACCCGTCCTTCGCCGGCCATCACATACTGAGAACTCACCCTGATCTGAGTGCTGCTGGTCAAACAAAACAAGACATTTGAGGGCATCAACTTGGACATTTGGACAATATGGGATATATTTTTCATTATTTCCTGACATTTCATAGGCGAAACAACCCATTGATTGAAGGTACCTTGGGGAGTTCATGGTTCCAGTTGGGCTATGGACCGTATTAGATATTACGTCCTGATATATATAATGATTTCCAATGACTCCAAAACAACTTATTTCACCAATGGAAAATGAACTACTTGGTTAGGTACAGGAATAGATCATGGTTTGGGTTCAAATAAGTACCCTATATTTGTTATCTAACCTATGTCTCACATGTAAGCAAATTAGTTAACTTTTATAACGTTAATTACTTAGTCACCACGTTGACTTTATGTTTCACATGGGACACAAACACTGGACTATTTCTGCTTTATCACCAGGTCATCCTTTGCTCTTGTCATAATTACAAAGGCCTCGAAATGTTGTGCCTAACAATAAATAGGGTTCAAATAAGCTACTTGTACATGAAGACAAAAGACCCGTTTTTGGGGGTTGGGTGAGTTATGAGTGGGTTTATGTAGACAATTAACAGTCTTGCCAATGATTTCACAAACCGCTGTTGGGTTAAATGCACAGAGAAATGCAAAAACAATAGTTCTTATTGTGTAGAGGCGGAGGAAGTGCATTCAACGCATTTGTTAGAGCTCCAGGACAGTGTAACACTTATTGTAAACATACATTTTGTTTGCTTACAAAGAACCTCCTCGGGGCACCTTTTGAATCAAGAAACTAATGAACAAATTAATCAGTTACGAACATGTTTTCTACTTGCAGCCCTGCACCTGTTCTGCATATCTCTATAAAATGGAAGAAAACCTGAGTAAGTCTGAGACATTTTGATAGTCAGCAAGGTTCTAAACACACTTTTATTTTTCCTGAATGTGTCCTTTCTCTCTGTGCTCTCCTGTAAATGTCTGCATATTCCAGTCCGACATACAGGTTTGTTTACGTGTTTGTTTGTGCATGCTTAGACTAGCACGAGAACACAAACACACACTCATGCCATCTCTCTCACACACACTCAGACTGCTGACAGTGTGGTCCCAGGTTCAATGGGTGCTGTGGATGGCTCCTCAGAGAGCGCCACGCTCAATTCCTCTAATGATGTGAGGCTCCGCTGCAACGTAATGAATGTTTAAGTGCGTTGAAGCTGAGTGGAGGTGGGAGACAAATATGAGACAAAGAAGAGGCCCAATCAGGCGGGGTGAGGTCTAATAGGATTGATTCATTTCTTACACTCTGCAACACTAAAGGTGAGCTGCACACAGAGCGCTCTGCAGGGTCTGATGCACCTTCTATAGATGAAATACAGTCATATTATTCAACTGTTAAGCTGACTATATAACAGAGCAGATACTAATTCTACTTTGCATTATAAGTTGTAAATGCTAACCTCAAATGCAGAGGTGGGAAGTAGTGGAGTACAAATACTTCGTTACTGTACTTAAGTACACTTTACTCCACTACTTTACTCCACTACTTATTTTTCTGATGACTTTTTACTTTGACTTCTTACATTTTCAACCCAAATACCTGTATTTTCTACTTCTGGTTACTTTAGTTTGAATGTGTGTTTGGTGGCGTGATCATTATTATTTAGAGTCATTGCGTGCCTATTGATTTGAACACGATCCGTGTATCCATCATTTCCTGGTCTTCTCTAAAGAAGAGGGACCAATGAAAACGTCATGTTGCCGTTGTTCAGCATGGAAACATTCATTAGCTAACAATGACATTATTGTTCTATTAATATAAAGGGAGGTCAGGTACTCTTTAAAACAGATTGTAGTTATGAGTACTTTTTACTTAAGTACATTTCGAAGCCCATACTTCTTTACTTTTATTTGAGTAAAGAAGTTTAGTAAGTACTTCTACTTTTACCAGAGAATTTTTAAACACGAGTATCTGTACTTCTACTTGAATAAAGGATGTGTGTACTTTTGCCATCCCTGCTGAAATGAATAGCTACCAATCATCATAGTTGTAGCTCACTTATCATCTCCACTTCCAGCTGTATATGTGAGGATTTCGAAATTAATCGACGATGCAGCTGCCATTTCCTGTCTCTCTGTGTTGTGTGCAAGACAAACTGGGATCCTCCTTTGATGCTTTTAAGCCCCTCGGCCTTCCAAGTACATAATGCATGACTGCTTTTGCATTCTCAGCCTGAAGTGTGTGAGTGTACAGATGAGCGTGTCACCCTGCAGCCAGGATTACCCGGCTGTGTATTGCAGACGTTTGTCCCGAGTATCCACAGGAGAGGAAATTAGGCGTTCAGTGGGGGGGCTTTAATCGGCAGTGACGGCCCGCGTCGGGGTGCCGGTAATTTGGAGGGACACTCCACTTGGCTGCCATTGTCGTTATAGTCATTGTTGTTCCTTCTGAAAATGACTTCATAATCCCTGAAAAGCATTGGAGGAACGATGATTTTGGGGAATAATATTTGATATGTTACAAGCTAGTTACAGTAACCTCTTCAATTATTACTTATCTTCTGTCGTGTCAATTCATCATATAATGTTTTAGAATCATATATACAGTTTATAATATATTACGTCTTATACTCTGATAGCCCTATTCTCCGATAAATTGTGCTTTTTGTCATAAAAAAACATAGACATAGGTTTTGAATGGAAACTCCAAAAGGGTGAAAAGGTGGATTTGCTAATTGTTTAGGAGTGGATGGTTCTATGGTTTGATTGTAGGAATGTTTAGACAGTGTCTTAGAGCAGTGGTCCCCAAAGTGTGGGGCGCGCCCCCCCTGGGGGGCGCAGAGGCATGACAGGGGAGGCGCGAGAGACCAGGAGGAAAAATGTTTATTAAAAAAAAAAAAAATCATAATTTCAAAAATTATTGATTCGAAAATAATATGATACAGTACAGTACTATTACGTCTGGGTCTCTGTGTTTCATTAAAGCTCGGCTCTGTGTGTGTGTGGAACGAGCCATTTTGTGTGCGTGCACGAGTGAGAGAGATAGAGCGCACCGGTACCGGAGATCGTAGTTGTTAGCTTCTGGTGCTAGCGAGCTATGCTAACGGATATAAAGAGTTTTTTCAACAACAAAGTGGAGGAGAGTCCTCTCCTGTCAGACTGAGAGACTCAGTGAACTAAAGGACTCTCTGAGTGTTTAGATAGTTAACTTTAGTCTAAGTTATCTCAGTGGGTCTCAAACGTTTTGGTCACCATTAATGTAAGTAAACAATTATTTCCGAGGCACACGTTTATATGATCATTATAGTTATAAAAAAATAAGAGAATAAATAAAAAATAGGTATGAAATACTATATGACAGTAAAAAAAGAATAAAGTTTAAAAGGGTGATTTGTAAAATATCCATAAAGAAAAAGTACATCTGTTTACAGTTCTGTTTCATATGGGTGTTGAGAGATGTATCCATAGATCTCTTAACGTTGCTCTCAAAGTGCACCAGATTGATGCTTTTAACTTCAATATTTAAAAATAAATCTTCCCGGGGGAGCTTACCCCCGGACCCCCCTATGTGAGGTCCACACACCACCTATAAAAATAGCACTTTACCCCTGCTTACACCTATATGCCTCGAGCCTTCATTGTAACTGTCACACTGTGTATTTGCGTGGGGATTGTTGCAGTAGAAAATTCCACTGTAGCGCCCGGTACATTAATGGGAAACCCTAAATGTTTGAGCACCCTCTATGAAACATCAAGCTACCCCGCAGCACCCCAAAATAAATATCTGGCGCCGCCACTGAGCCTGACTATTTGTGTTGGGGAGGCCCGACTTTTTTTTCTCCAAAGGGGGGGCCCTGAGAGAAAAAGTTTGGGAACCCCTGTCTTAGAGGATTTACGGATAGCATTTGTTCGCTGCTTGTTTTCTTGTATAGGATTGGACCGAGTTATTTACTTAAGAATAAAGCATCAGCGTTAGGCCCAACAAGTTCTCCAAATAAATGACAATGTGTGTTTTAGTTTGTGCCATCTGGAAAGCACATTCAGTACTTTCTGTTTCATGCGGCTTTTGACAGAATCATTTATACTTTTTTTTTACTACTACTTTTGGACTGAGTGGTGTTCAGGGTCAGAACTTCTTTATCCACTTGTGGTGAAGTTGCTGAGAGTGAGATCGATTTCAATTGTATTCCGACTTCCTTTATCAGATATAACAAAAGACAAATCATCATATAGTCGTTTCATTAAAAGATCAACAACGAATGTATCCTTTCATCCTTCCTTAGCTGTCTCATCGAGGAAGTGCTCACTCACCCCTCTCTCCAGGGAGGTTGTGTGTTTGCAGCTCATCCTGAGCGCAGAGACCCTCGGCCTCTTCTCAGACGCCTGTCCTCTGATTAACCTCTCACACCGACTTCCCTTCTTTATACAGGCGCAAGACAATTCACAACTTAATCCCAAGAGTTCACTTTCATCATGTCTTCGTGGCATTGAAAGTGAGGGGTCTACTGATTATAGTGATTACCATATGAGTGAGGAGGGGGGAGAGTTAAGAGAGGCTGGGATCACGCTGACAGGTAACCGAGATTCACTGGTTTTATAATGCAAACATGATTAGGAAATAAAAGCCTTGGCGATATAAAGGAGAACATAATGAGAGTGAGTGAGAGGAAGAGTTTTTAATCAGGTTTGATCTGAGGAAGTGGATGTTGTCGGGGTCAATAGAAGGACTCACAAAGTTGGATGAAGTCCCATGTGAGCTCTGTAACATATTTTACAAATCACCTGCAGTTGGACATTTCACTGTGTCCTTTAAACACTGCTGTTTCTAAAACTCTTCTGACACACTGAGTCCACAAAGGATAAGATTGGATTAAAGTTATGAAGTGGAATATTGTCAGATTTTATGTGAAAATTGTGTCACAGAAAGAGAAGAGCATTATCTGTTGCATAATAATAGAGAGGCGAAGTCCCTCCCCTTCCGGGGGAGCTCCATGGGACCTTATTTCTGAAAAGTTATGCATTGAAGTCGATGGAGAGAGAAAGATTATCTTTCGATCCCGTTTGAATTGTGCCACAAATTACACATATGATGTTTGTCAATTTAAAAGATAATTTTACAAGTCAAAAAAATTAAAATGTGTCGTAAGAATGTGAAGTAACACTTTTTTTTGTGTGAAACCGCTCAATGAACTACATCTCCCGTCTCGCACCACACACCAAGACAGCCGTCACGTTGGCACATTTCACTTCTTTCTTTCAGAATGAGGCGAAAAGTATTAAAAGAGGTGAAAATCACTACAAGTCTGGGCATGTTGAGAGCTGTACATACACACAAGGGGAGGTAGTCGGTTCGTAAGAGCCAGCATGCGGGACCGGGATTCTGGGATTTGTAGTCTTTCTAGTTGCATATTTTTCATAGTCTTATATTTCAGCAGTTTTACGACAAACTGTGACTTTTTTTTACATGGAAATGATTATTTAAGATTGACAAACATCATATGTGTAATTCGTGGCACAATTCAAACGGGATCGAAAGATAATCTTTCTCTCTCCATTGACTTCAATACAAACCTTTTGCGAAAATAAGGTCCCATGAGTCCCACTGGAAGGGGAGGGACTTCACCTCTCTATATTGTACCTGTCTGACCCTATATGAGGTGGATGTAGATTATGCAGTAGAATTAGGTTGTCAATTAATTCAAATCGTGCTTTGGCTGTCGAAGTGTCCTTGAACATCTCACTAAACTCATTCATTTGTAATTAATGTATCCCTTTCACCAACCCTGGACAATTTGCACATATTGTACTCTTGCTACATTACTGGATTTAAATTTACATGTAAAAGAAAAAACTTACTTTATATCATTTGTAATATATATATAGTGTTCTATGTTTTTTTCAGTTTTTGAAGATTGGTCTCTATTAGAGTATTGTAATTGATTTTATATATTTTATAATAGTATCAGGGGGCTTGATGAATCACTTCCATCCGCTATACAGAACAGTTATACAACTGGCTCAACAAACCTTGACTTAGCATTGTGCTTCTATTGAATCTCACAAAGTGAAACAAACCACACAAAGAAACTCTGTAAGTCCCAGACGCTCACGGTAACTGTGTGTACTTAGCAAACCACTATCTGTCACAGACACATGCCATCATCAGAAACATAATGGACCATTACACACACACACTCTCACACACACAAATTGAACCACATCTGTCAAATGATAGTGTGTTATCATTTCTGTCGGTCTCGCTGTAAATGATACAGTAATTCCAGATGTTGAGGGAGATAAAGTGCATGTATGTGTCTGTGTGAGAGTTTAATGAATTTGTTCCCATTCAATAAGATTGTCTCTATTATAAATGACTGCACTTCGAACAGTAATCTCAACCTACACTCAAAAACGTGTGTACATTTTTCTGATTTTAAATGATTTTCTTTTGCTGTTATTTCAACCTGATCTCACCAGAATGCGTACATATGACACAACTTTGCAAAGTTGTGCAATAGATACGCAGAACTCCGTTTTTGCGTGCATATGATACGCTGATATTGCACCTCAAACATTAAAACAAAGAGCTCTGTGGCTTCAGGCTTGATCGCCGTTCCAATGACCGTTTTAATGTTTGCGGTGCAATAAACGACACAGCAGCTTATTGGGTTATGGTTATGGTTAAATAAATGGCAAAGATATGTAGAAAATAAACGCATTTAAGATATGTTCACAACAAACGTAACGTGGGAGAAAATTGTAGAAAAAAAACGTATTTGACCTATACGTTCATGACAAACGTAACGTGGGCGTATCATATGCACGCAAAAACGGACTTCTGCGTATATCTATTGCACGACTTTGCAAAGTCGTGTCATTTGTACGCATTCTGGTATTTTCAGACTCACTTCACAATCATCAACTAACCACAATTGAAAGATAGGAGGCAAACTCTTTGTATAAATGATAGGGCTTAAATAACTTTCTTTGTAGTAAACATTGTTTTATTCACTTAGAGTATGCAATGTGTTTTTTTGTTTATGCCATCTGGAACAACACATTCAGAAGAAGTACTTTCTGGCAGAATCATTTGTTTGTTTGGATACAGATTCAACTTGCTTACGACTGTAGAAAGGATGGAATAATTCCTAAAGTGCAAACCCTGCTTATCTCACTCATTATAGTCAGGAAACGTCAATCTGGCTGTGATACGTTCGTCACTGAGGCTTGCTGCGCTCAGTCGTGGTCAGCACACGTCTCAGCCACTCAGCAGAGATGATGCCAAATGTACTAAACAAAGAACGACCAACTGTTCATTGTATAAAGAGTGAGTGGGCGGCAGGCAAACTTTGTTCCTGAAGTTTTGTTTTTAAGAAAGGACTCGCTCATTGCGTAGGGACATGATATATTTTCATGACTGGAACATAACTGGAAACTCGTCTCTCGTCACAGATAGAGATATCCTGAGATTATAACTGGGTTGAAAAGTTGTATATTCCTATGGCAATAACTGGTTTTAACAAGCTGTGGCAGGGTTACATGCAATTTAGGTAGGGTGGATGTCATGTAAGAATATAAACTGGGGTGCTTGCAAGTCAAAGGGATTATAAAATATGATTTATTTATTATTAGGTGCTGATCAGGGACTTCTGTTGTTGTGTTGTTACTGTGTCTATATTATATTTATTGTTTTCTGTGCTGCACACATCTCCGTTGGGGACAATAAAGTTGTATGTGTCAGTATAGTGCGCTTTTACTGTACTGTATATCCTCTTCTCTATGTGCATACAACAGGACTGCATTGTTCTGTATCTGCTTTGTTTCCAGCGTCCTGGTCTGGAATAATTAAAGGGCAACCATGCTTGTGCTTTTACAATTTTCATAGGAGATTGGCTGACGTATATTGGTTATATTTTCCATCTACTTCTTTTGTGGTGTAGGTGGCCTCTTATATCCAGATGTAATGCTGCCTGACCTCTGATTTTAATCTTCTGCTCCAATGTGATCCTTATTCTGGGGACATCGATTACTGGATTTCAATCATCCACTGGATTCAATCATGGATGTACACACTCGGATAAAGCCGGGATGGCCTATTCGGTGCATTTTAAAGTTAGTTACCTATTCTATCTTTGACATGGGTCATCATCACTTTGCTATTTTACTTAAAGCCTCCAGCTTCCATTTGAAAATCTAACTAATGCTTATAGTGCAATATGGAGCCCATTTGGGGTCACATGGTAGAACAAAATGTCCTCAGATTTACAGATAATCTTTGGGTGTTCATCCTTATAGATTCATGTGTACTGTATCCACAACATTTTGTACTGAACTGCATCTCCTGGGGGTATTTTAACTAGCCATTGTATATTTAATGGTACTTAGTATATTTAAAGTGACCTTGCTTTACCTAGGGGAAGGCCTTCTATTCACTAGCTTTACTTTTTCTTGAGGAAACGCATAATAAGTATGTGGTATTTAATAGTACATTTATTGTGACCTTACTGTAATTGTGTGGATTTTTTTATTGCTTTGGTATCAATTCAAAAGGGTAGCCTACTGTAACATTCCTGCAGGGAGTTATATCCACTCATGCATTTTAAATTAGCATTTAATGTAACATTTAAAGGTCTCATGTTATGCAACTTCTCCGGTTATTTTATTTATTTTTTCTAGAATATGTTTACATGCTGTGATGTTCAAAACCACTTTATTCCCCTGCTGCTCTTTGCCTATATATATATATATATATATATATATATATATATATATATATATAT
>CALSBZ010030469.1:371250-389127 GCA_943591055.1 Gobionotothen gibberifrons
TGTGTGTGTGTGTGTGTGTGTGTGTGTGTGTGTGTGTGTGTGTGTGTATGTGTGTGTGCCTTAATTTTTTCCCTGGTTAACTGTTTGTATATTCACTTACATGTGTAACTTTTCAAAAAGCTCTTTAAGAATATAACATCTATTAGCAGCTGCAGGGGGTCGACACATGCATGCATAATGAATGTGACACACACACACACACACACACACACACACACACACACACACACACACACACACACGCCGGCTGATAGCAGAGATAAACCAGTGGATTAAAACAGCACCAAAATGTGTCTGATGCAGGGGACAGACAGTTATGTAACACAGAAATGCTGACCGAGAAGATGAGCCTGCTTTTAATATTCCTGCAGTTTTAAATTGCTTCCACACGTGCTGGTTAACTCGTGAAGGTGAAAAACAAGCATGACCTTGTAAATGAAAGTTGCTCTGCAGTCAGAACACGAGCAGAACTACATTTGAGGTTATAATTGGATGTACCTTCGCCTCTATGTACAGCTGCATGCACATACACATTTAATCAAGTAGCTCTGCTCTGCTTTGCTGCCTGAATGCGCTGATTATTTTACAGCAGTGCCATCTTCAAGCCCCACTGCATCAGGATGTGCTGAAGGAACTCCCCCTACAGGTGGACCGTTGAAACAACATCTCCTCTCCTCATCACTATTCAGCTCATGCCGCAGCTGCTTTTAGACACTACTTTGTGGTTATCATGGCTGCTGGTTAACAATGTCTGACCTTGACTTGTAGCTCCTCTCAGATTGACCATTTGATTTGGTGGGAAAAGGAAGCAAAGAGTGAAGTGCCTCTCCATGAGGATGAGCTTCCTCTTCAGGTGGATTGTATCCCGCGGTCAAGCTCTCGACACGAGAGACATGGGAGGAGAGAAACTAATCTGAGAGCGAGGAAGTGGAGGGTAATGAGGAAGTGAAGATGTGTTGCCATTCAGATTTCATATTATGTGTGAGAGGGTATGCATGACTTAAATGTTATGAAATGCAAAATCTGATCATTAATTAATAATGTGTTAATGTTGTAATATACATTTCAAATAAATATTTTTATGTAAGTGCTTTACCGCCAGAGTGACTGTTCTGTATTTTTGAGACACTTGTTTCTGTCTCCTTCTGCCTGACCCTCGTGTTAGTAAGGAGTCACGCAGCAGTTTTTTTTACAATACATCTCCATGAGTCCCCTCCTCCAGCTCTCCACTCGAGTCAAAGGGAATTCCTGAGCGGCGCTCAACCTCTCGCTGCCGTCTCATTGCCCACGCAGCCTCTTTGCCTCCCAGCTGTTTGCCACTTTATTTTAATACAGATTTTTTTGTTTTCAAATATGCGATTGTTCAGCATAAGAGTTAAGCTCTCTGTTATGGTTTTTAAAAGTAAATCCGTTGTTGTAAAAACAGTATTCGATGACTGACATCTGTCATGTCAGCAAGAACTGAGTCACCCAACAACATATACTTCTCTTTAGAATCTGGTATTGATGTTTTATAATAATGAGAGTATACAAGCTAAGAACTCAAACTAAATTCATTTTTCCTAAAGAAACAGATGGTTTTGAAAAACACATTTTCTTTTTCTGAAGAAAGTAGGATGTAAAGATACATCTCTAATGTCTGTTTGGTAAATATGAAGCTATAGCCATCACCTTGCTAGCTTAGCTTAGCATAAAGACTGGAAACGGCTTACATGGCCCTGCCAAATGTATTTTATAATGAGCAATTATTGAGATTTGGAGGCAGATTTTGTCAGCTTTGTACGGATCCAGGCTAGCTATTTCCCCCCCTGTTTCCAGTCTAAGTTAAGATAAGATAAGATGAACCTTTATTAATCCCCGAGGGGAAATTCAGTTGTACAAAGCAGCAACAGGGTAAGCGTGAAAAAAAATAGTACAGCAAAGATTCACACAGATCAATAAAATCAGAAATAAATAATAAAATAAATAAATAAGATCAAGAAAAGAAATAATAATGATAATAATAATAAAAGACTATGAAAATAGGAGATGAATAAAAATAAGAGAAAAATAACTGTCAGCATATATACATATGGTCATCATCTAAGTTATAAAGTGCAGAATAAGTTAAAGTGACAAGTGAAAAGTTAGCATGGGTTGTGGAAGCAGTGTATATTTGTGTTCAGTGATTTAATTTGATTTCTTTTTCATTATTAACTCCTTATTGTGCAGCCTGATAGCTACAGGCACAAAGGACTGTCCGAGGCGCTTGGTGCGTTGTTGTGGAGGGATGAGTCTGTGGCTGAACGTGCTCCTCATCTTCACTAGCTCTGCGTGGAGTGGGTGGGAGGGGTTCTCTAGGATGCTGTCGAGCTTCCTCCTCGTCCTCCCCTCTGCCACCTCCTCCAGATTGTCCAGTTTTACTCCCACTACAGAGCTAGCCTTCCTCACGAGCTTGTTCAGCCTGCCAGTGTCCCTAGCGTTTGTGTTTCCACCCCAGCACACCACGGCAAAGAAGAGCACACTGGCCACCACAGACTGGTAGAACGTCTGCAGCAGCCTCGTGCACACGTTGAAGGACCTGAGCCTCCTCAGGAAGAACAGCTTGCTCTGTCCCTTCCTGAAGAGAGCATCAGTGTTGTCACTCCAGTCCAGTTTATTGTTTCTCCCAGGAACTTGTAGCTGTTCACCACCTCCACATCCTCCCCCCTGATGGTGATGGGGGTCAGAGGCCTCTTGCTGCTCCGCCTGAAGTCCTGGAAAGGACTTTAAAGTTCTTTAAACCAAGTTAAGCTAACGCAGTTAGCAACATATTTAACATCATATAATGCTGTACTATTCTTTTAAGCCAATTGTGAAAAACACCCATAACAGTGACTATTCAAACATGCTCTGCACCTGCTCTTCTTTAACCACACTATTTCCAACAAGTAGTAGAAACAGAGACATTGTCATGGTTACCATTGTAGAGAAATGAGCAATAGCAGACCCAATGTAGACACACTCATTTGCACACTGGCACTGCTTGGCGCTGCTCTTTTGTGCTCGATTGGTTAGCCACTTGGAATGATCAACAAGTCTCTCCCAGGACTTTACACCCACCATCTGGAACAACAGGGACACTTTGGCGCTCTGACAGTCAGGGGGGTTCAGGCCTGACCAGCGTGTAGACTGGACCATGCATGAGCCAGCTATTAGTCTGAACCATATGGACCAACTGGAAAACATTGGCTCAAAGCTTTCTCAAGAAGCTAACCATATTGGCCTGCCTTGGAAAACTGCAAACAAATGTATCAGCACCACACTGTTTCATGGTCATGTGTTGTTTTACCTTTTTGTTTCATGAATTGCTCGATATCTTTTACTTTTTATTTTCCAGAACAATGACTCTTAGCGCCTGCTCTGACCTCTTTCCTTCCGCTTCTCTCCCTCAACCTCTTTCCATTTGATCGCTCTGCATGTTCAAACCTGCATCCATGTACTCTCTGTCCCCTTGACCTGATTTCACACAATCCGCTCACGGTCGCAACCAACAAGGTGAATTGTAATAATCCGTTATCATCACTTTACCAAGCCGCAATGGCACATTTCCCAGTCAAATGTCACTTAAGCATGGCAGTTACTGTCTTCTGACAAAGTTGCCTTTTTAGAAATATCAGAAACATGGTCCCTAAGACCTTAAATGTAATATTTTGAACTTGTGTAACAGTAAAGCTCTTGTTTATGTATATCAAACAGCTCAGCTCTAAATGTAGATATTTCCCAGGACCCTATGCTTTAAATCGTATTATTGACTGTATACTTTATCTCCGAGGTCTTCTACCGTTTTTTATCATCCACCAGGGATTCCTCAGCTAAAGCAAATTATCCGTCAAGTGATGACACTCATAAAACCCTGGCAGGTAGCGTGTGCTCTACCGTGATTGTATCGATCTAGCAACCATTCACATGAAGGCATGCAAGAGAGTGAACGTTTTAATATACCGTGTGCTCAGTGTGTTTTACGATAATGTAGTAGCTCACTCGGGGCACGAGAGCCTCATCAGGAATCGCTGGTAGTTTATTTCTTTATTCTCACGGGAGTTTTGAGATTCAATCCCAACCATTTGCTGTAATGAAACATAGAAATGTTAGGTGTCAACTCGACTAATGAATACTTACATCATTGATTTCTGTATAGATTGCCCACCTCACAAATGTGTATACACACTTAAGTCTTTATTTGCGCTCCGGGCGAGGATTCTGCCTCTGGCAAGTTTGCCAAAAGCGCCAAAATGTGTCAACCACCTGAGACTTTGCCAGAACGATTTTTCCCACTGTGGGAATTGTTGCAAATTAACAAGCAGAGCTGCTCTAAGGTAGTATTGGATTTTAATGATTTTAATTACTTAACTGGGAAAGTACCTTGAAATGTAAGGCGTGTAATTTGCTTGGATAGACAGAAAAAAACAGCTTCTCAGTCAATTTCCCCGAAAATGTACAACATCGTAGCTTATAATTTTACAGAAGCTTACTATTAGAATTGGCATTTTGCAAATAGCCTGTAAGGCATCATTGATTAAATCCACAACAGGGAGATGTTTGGCTCTCATAAGACCTGAGAGGAATAATATTTGAAAATAATAGTCATGGTTTGTTTTTGCCACTTAGAGTTTAGTTTTGGGAGGGCACTGTTAGAGAAAATAACAATCACGGGACAGTGGTTCTATTTGTTACCCTATTAACCTCATAAAGCAGTGCACCACTTTTTTTGTACTCCGCTTAAGAAAGCTCATAAGTGACCTAGGTCTTTTTCCTTTAACCCGTTTGGATGTTCTTATGTGGTTAAGTTCTCTACAATACCGTACAAGCGTGTGATACCAGAAATACTCATATTCTGTTATCCTTCAGCCACATTGATTCAAACTTGTGCGCACAATGGTCCTAAAGGACAGTCTGGAGGACACTTTCTTCTCTTGAAGAAACCGAATGAGTTGCCTTCAGTTTCTTTATCCTGGCTGTGAAAAGCTCCTATAACCTTTGTAAAAACATAGTTGGCTAAAATTATAATAGCAAATGAAGTCTATAGTAAGCTGATGCTAAGTTAAAGGGGACCTATCATGCAAAATGCACTTTTTGATGTCTTTTATACATAAATATGTGTCCCCGGTGCGTCGGGGAACTCACGCAGCGTCAGAAAATAAAACCCTCTCTCTTTTCCTCCGTACCCAAATCTTTTAAAAACAAGGGTACAACGAGCGGATACAGATTTGCTGCCGATCTGACGTCAAATCGGCGGCGGACCCACAGAAAGTTGCTATCAGAAACAATGCCTGACGTGTTTTGAACGTAATCTCGTCTTTGTTTACATTAGCAAGCCTCGCTAACACTCAGAGCTAACCTGTACTGTAGAGCACATGTGTTTAAAAAGCAGGAAATAAAAAAAGGAACTCACCTTGTGATAAACCTGCAAGAGAAAAAGCATTTGAGCTCCATACTGTTTCAGAAATAATCCTTGATGTGATTTAGAACAGGATGGCGTTTTATCACAGCAGAATTGAACTTAATCTCCGGTAGAATTCTGATCAGGCATTAGCTCCGCCTCCTCTCTTCTTCTTTTTTACCCAAAATCCGTGTTTCTCTAACAGGGCTGCAAAAGAGGGGTTTGAGCAGTATGAGGCATGGCTACAATGGGTGATCTGTTTGGTATTTTAAGCAAACAACTTCACAGACATGTTTTGTATAGGTATGGCCCTACAATATATGTTTCCAATATAGCATGATAGGTCCACTTTAAGTATTTTAGCTAAATGGGTCAGCGGTCACAGTTAAACCCTGAATGTCAGCGGGTCACGCCCTTGTGAATGTAGGGCAGTGTTTCATATTCATCCCTGGGTTTAATTCTGCTCTAATGCATAATCTTCTAAAGTGTGATTGGTGGTTAATATAAGGGCTGATGGTCAAAGAGGTTGATGGGAATCGGAACGGGAAATATAGTTGCTGGATGTGCGTCATCTGTGTGGGCTGAAACTTACTCACAGCCACTTTGGACAGATTGAAGACAATAGAAGAAGAGGAAGAAGAGGATATTGTGCAGTGGTGATACAGTATGATTAAAAAAACATAGGATAACAGGATTTTCCAGCTAAATGTGGCTTTCTTGTGATCTTATCATTCCTCTTTTCCATTACCTCAACACTATGTTCATGAGAGGGTCTTGAGCATGTTTCTCCTCAGTGATGTTATGTTAAATGTATTCAAATATCTTGTCTTTAATATTTGTCGATAATGTTGCAAATGGAGATGCTGTGATTATCGTATCATATCTTATTGTGCTATCCTGTGAAGTGAACATGGATGAGAATATTAAGTTATCATGCATATTACAGTAGTTATTAATTTAACTTTACAGTAATGATTTTCTTGCGACAAAATCAAATGTCTTGGTTTTCATAAATGAATCAGCTCTTATGATCTTTTGCATTTCCTCTACCGTCGAGAAGCCATTATAAACAGGATCAAAGTGAGTTGTAATATAGGGCTTGTTTGTATGGGTGCCTTCACGATATACATGCTCTGACATGTTGAAAAAGAATGACACATTTGCAGTCCTTGTAAAGCAGAGATTAAGCTGAGAGGTCTTTTCAAATAACAGTTGGTTTCTTTCTCTTATTCTGTGAGGACTTCACAAGGATTCCTGTCTATTCACAAACGTAAAGCCCACACATATTAAAACATCAAAGCTTGCTCTGTGCCATGTCGAACTGTGCGGAGATCCATGAGTTTCTGTGTTTCCGTGCTGTCGATACGTGCTTTGAATCATTAAGTGGGAGAAAGGACGAGAGCGAGGGATGAATAAATAAGTGAACTGGGTTGAAGGGAGAAAAAAAACGACCCGAGCCATTTTCATTCCACGTTGGTTTTAAATCTTTGGGCAGTAAGAATCAGATAAATTAATAATAGCACAAGGTTTGGTTTGCTGCCTCCTTCCATACACCACCGTTTTCTTCTGGGTGCCCCCTCTCCCCCTTGTGTGTATTTTTGTGTGTAAAATCGCCTTCACTGCTTCAATAATTCAAAAGAAAGTTTGAAAGCACCAAAGATGATCTTTCAGTCTGTGATGTGCCACAGAAATAATATTTCGAGTTATCCATATTTTCTTATCTGATGTTTCCAAACACTGCACCAGAGTCAGGAAATATAATCGTGAACACACATTTATTCTGCTAAAAAAAAAATCTGGTGAATGTGAAGCCAAAGTTTATGAATCAAGCTGTTGCTTTGGCAAAAAAACAATTTTGTCTATTGACAATGTTCTAAACTTTGCTTATAAAAAGCTACATTTGAACGAGGTCTTCTTCGTGAAACCTTTTAAAATCTCACAGGTTGAACGCACTAGGAGCATTTTTAAGAAGAAGAATAAATATTCTCCTCTCTCCGTCTTTCAGCTGCTGTGATGCAAAATTCTTCACATAGTTTGTTACTAAAGAAAGCGACCTCGTTATTGTGCAAAAAGAAATGAAAACACCTCCTGTCCTTGAGTGGACAAGGACAGGATTTTGTTAAAGCATTCTTAAAGATCAGGGTTTTTCTCTGAAACACTTACAATCCCCCGCACATCCAACATACCTTTTAAGTTCCTGCTAATAGAGAGCATATTGTGCTACCTTGCTAAGCAACAACTTATTACAAAATGGCATTGACTTGAACGGCCCTGGCTGGGAGTTTCCATTCTCATTTTAAAAAGAGATAGAAAATAAATGACTTGAGTATATCTCATGGTCAAGAGAAATATTTTCCTTCTCTATAACTTTCTTTAAAATGTCTGTCTGTTCAATATAAAGTTAGCAGCCGGTTAGCATGCATATTAAACAAACAATGTATAAAGGATAAACAACTTGCTAAAAGTACATGGTCTTTTCACTTGTTATGCTAAGCTAAGCTAGCTGCTTACTGCAAATTCTAATGTACCAGAAGAAATATCAGAGTTGTATCATTCGTCTTAACTTCTTTGGGCAAGAAAGCAAATATATATTAACCAAAATGTTCACATTTTTCTTTGAGAACCTCAATGAAAAAATTGTGGGATTTCACAGGTGTGGTTTGTCATAATTACTTAAAAATGTGGCCCCACAGATTAAGTTGAAAAGAGCTTTGTCATTTGGTATTTTTAGCCTCAATATATTGCAATATATTTTTTTCATTGCTGTGTAATCCAGTTTCAAGACATCCTATTGAA
The DNA here is from genome assembly GCA_943591055.1 of Gobionotothen gibberifrons. NCBI lineage: Eukaryota > Metazoa > Chordata > Actinopteri > Perciformes > Nototheniidae > Gobionotothen > Gobionotothen gibberifrons. Next base: position 379,448 of record CALSBZ010030469.1, read on the forward strand.
TGCTATATAGAGTTTTGTAGGAACGTCCTGCCTTTAAAAGTACACATGAAACTTACCATTAAGATTATTTTGTGTACTTCACTATGAGCTAACTAATCCTGTTCAATAATAGTCTTATAGCTGACATTTTAGAGGTTTTTCGGTGCTATGTAAAGGCAAAAAACTAAACGTAAACTCAGACACTAAAAGAGCAGTTCACTGGCACTAGATCACAAACAAAGCAGAAAGTTAAAAAGCAATTAGTTGCCTGCAGAAACCTCCTGAAGTGAGGGCGTTTCGACCGGTGCTGTGAGCAACTTTAGAGTGTGTGATCACTTATCCCTGTGCTGCATGCCCTCTTTATGCATCTGATGCGTGTCCCGTCCACACAGATAAAGAAAAGAGTGTGTATAAGTATGAGTAAAACAACCTGGGTAACAGAAGGTGCTCTTCATCCAAACAGCCCCCCTGCTGTGACAGCATTATCAGAAAGTGTGCGCACATGAGGCGGGCCGACTTAGCCTCTTCTTATTTATCTCCTCTCAGATGAGTGTGAGAGATATTCCTCTTCTATCGCCTCGTCTATGAAAATAAATGGTCCTGGGTTACAGTATATGTTCATGTATGAAATTGCTTCTACAGTAGGTTTGTGTGTGTTGCGTGTCAGAATAATAGCCCTCCTATATTCCTACTGTATGTGTATAAGTCCTGTCAAAGTGACAAAAAGCACCTCTGTTCACCCTGCTGCTGCTGCTGCTGCTGCTGATGGTGCAGATGAGAGCCTCTGGTTTTATTTCTTGGAGAGAGAGGAGGAGGAGGAGGGGGGGGGGGGGGGTGTAGAAATGGAAAGTAGGCATGAAGATGGAAATATAAATAAAGTGAAACCTCTGGGGTTCCACCACCCACCATCTCCTCTGCTCTGCATCTGCTTACACCCTCTGTGAACTTTGTTATTTATCCTGTTGTTTTCTATTATTATCATGTTTTTTTATCTCTGGTCCGATCCCGTTCCTCCCGGCCCTCTAAATGCTGCCGCTGGCTCATAAGGTCAGGGATGTTGGTGCTTTTGTGTAGTCAGCGCCCATGTTTTCATTCGTACATCCTCCTCCATCTCCCTCCCTGCCTGAGGGACACTCTGATTAACTCACTTTGTATGTCAAACAAAGAGGGCTACACTAAACACAGAAGAGAGCGTAACAAGGACTTTACATCCTTTTAGTTTGTTCTACTGTCATGCTGCTTTCAAACACACTCACTGACTCACACACATAACATCCATGGTGTGTGAGGGCCAGCATGAAACACCTGTTCTCTCACACACTCTCCACTGCAGAACTGCATGATGAGATGTGCATGTGTGTGCTCAGCCAATCAGGACCCAGTCTTTCCCATATGCCCAGAGGCCTCAAAAGACAGAGAGAGGATCCATCTGTGCTGTGAGGTTAGTTTCAATGCACACCTCTCAGGTTGTGTTGTACTGTGTATCAGTGCATGACAGATCTGTGCTCTGTGTAGCCTGCAAGTGTGCCTCACGGGGGGGGGGGCTGCCATGAAAGCCTCATGTTTCTCGTGCTTCAGCCGTCCGCATGTGAGTAAAGTCTGAAGGTGACATGCAAGACCTCGTGAAAAGTGATGCAGTGCAGTGAGCTCTCTTCACACCTTTCAGTGCATGTGTAGCTGACAACATGTAATCCAAACACAAAGAGAGTCTGCAAGGAGTCCGTTAATACACTTTGATGAGGGTTACGGCCCGTCCACACAGCGGCGTGCGTTGAAAGCTTCACCATTCACTTTGAATGGGGTGACGTCACTTTTTCGCCGAACTGCATTGTGGGAAGCGACGTGGAGCGTTGCTGGCGTATCTCGCTGCAAAGGTTGAGCAATGTTCAACTTTTGAAGCCTCGGCAGAAGCGTCAGCCAATCGAATCATATGCCAGTACAAGCTCTAGCCAATCAAACCGCTGCTTGTGTGTCAGGGGCGGGAGGTTCATGTGATTGGTTGTTGGTCCAGTTTCAGACACGCCCGCCGGCAAGCGACAACGCACGCCGCTGTGTGGACGGGCCGTTAAGGTACATTTTTACTATCATCATCACTTGGGCTGATGTCCAAACTTTGCAAAAGAAACAATAACACTTTTTTGTTGCTTTTGATTGATGTGAGATAGGGGACGGACTTAATGCTCCCTAATGATATGAGAACAATGTATTCCTGGTTCAGCACATCAAGCCTTTAAATGAACCGTTATTATACGACTACACTGTTTCTTTGGCTCAACTTTCTTTCTTAGATTAGAAAAACTTGACGATGTTTAAATGTCCCTCAGTGGACTCTTGCCTTGCACCAGTTATATCTTAAACACTCCTGCAACTAATGGAAATGTATTGTTAGAAATCTATAATCAACAAAGGGTCATAAAATTGCTTATGTCTACCTGAAACGTTGTAGTTTGTTATGATTGATGAATTTAAGTACTTTTTAAAAGTGTTTTTCCTCAAATTCAACGGATGTTACTCAACACTTTTCTTTCCCTTCTCCCGTTTAGTTTTATCTTTGTTGATACATCGTGTAAAACAAAGATAACAAGTGACTCAGGCAACGAAGCCCTCTGTTATAAATCACATGAACCCTCTTTATCAAAGCATAATTAGTTTTCTTCAAGGAAGGCTTGTAAATTACAGAACATAAGAAAACAGGCCGCTATGTTGTAATTGTAATCATAGTGACAGCTCTGGTTTAATTACCACTTTGATTCCTGGCTGTTTGGGCAATGACAATGTTGCCCGAGGCAAACATTATTATTATACAGTTTGCGAGAGAGAGACTCACATTGGGGGAAAATACACAATAAACTCTCAGAGGTATTATAAGACATATCTGTAGTTGATTCAAGATCACAGAGAACACCGTTTATGTTTTACAGTGGCAGGGATTACATTTAGAAATTAACCCTCTACATAAAAAGTAAATTAAATGGAAATATGTCTTTAAAAAATCCTAAAAAAATACCTTTCCCCCAAAATTGTGTTTAATGTTTGTGTGTGTGTGTGTGTGTGTGTGTGTGTGTGTGTGTGTGTGTGTGTTTAAGGCCCTCTGCAAAGTACATCTACTGTAAAGACTTCTCACTTTTACAATGTGATGATGGCAGTACTATCGGGGCCAACACTCAAATAGGGTACAGCAAAAGACTGTAATGGTAGTGCACTAAAGTCCATTATCCTCTCACAATGGAAAACAATAATTTAAATTTGATGGAGGTCTGAGTGCAGCATCAGCGTCGGAGGAGTTGCCCTAAGAGAGCAGTTTTGTCTCCATCAGAAAATAGTGACGCCTCCTAATTCCCCCTGTTTCTGTTTTTATGCTAAGCTAAAGTAAGCGTCTGCAAATTTAGCAGAAACAAAAGTGTGGTTTTGACCTGATCACCTGGCTCTTGGACAAAGCAGAGAATTCCAAAATGTCAAACCATTATTTTAACCATAACATCACAAACACGGGTGTGTTTAAAGCAGGCAAAGAGTGACCAAGAAATCTATCAATTCCATGTATTTCTGGTGGGTTTTTCATGATATATTATCCCATTTAAAGGGGCCCTATTGTGCTTTTTGGGGTCTTCCCTCTCCTTTAGTTTGTTGTATAGGTTTTTGTGCATGTACTGTAAATGTTCTGTAAAGTCTAAAATCCCAAAGTCCCCTCCTAAAAAAGCCTCCATTAGACTCCTTTGTTTACTTTGGTAACATAGTGACATCACAGCGGTTGACCAATCACAACAGAGCCGGTAAGCTAACCAATCAGAGCAGACTGGGCTCTGGTTTCAGACCTCTTAAAAAAAAAAATGTGGGCACCCAGCAATATGCCAGCCTGCATTACATAAAACACATTAAGGCTTCCTAATGCATCCTTCATGTAATCTTGACATTTAGATCACACAGTATTTTATTTATCAGCTCTACAGTAGACATGGAGTTGACGCAGACTCACTGTAGATCAAAGCTCGAGGCTCTGTGTGCAGATCCTGCACATTGGGCTCATCTGAGACTGATGGCTTTCCAATCTGCTCCTGTCTGCTGAACACCGCTGTCACACCACATTCCAACAACACAGATAACCTATTTAGAGATTAAACCCTGTCTCCTAAAACACATTAACGTGTCAGCCATGGTCGGAACCATTTGGGAGATGTTCAGGCTGTCTGGGTTTTTCATGCATATCTGAGAGATGATATTGCACTTAACATGGTTTTGTTCCCTGCAATGACATGTTCTCGGCCGACATCCTGTTAGTTTTTCTCCACGTGATTTCATTTTCCTGCAGCCCATCTGCTCCATACTTGACCTCTTTACTAAAGCAGACTAAGAGCCAAACCATTAGCGTTTATCAAGCATGTCTTCTGACAGAAATAAGCTTTTATATTGTAATTGTTATTGAAGTACACCATTATATTATATGCTTTATTTGTCTGAGTGAGAGAGGGAGATTGAATTTGTTTGTCCTTCATTCTTCCCCCCCACGAGCTGTTTACCCTCAAACTGTTTAGTATTGTCAGTGGAGAGCTTAAGTGTCACATACATAATGGACCGCAAAATTATAGTTCTGGGGCAAAACCTGAATGCTTGTAATTGTACTTGTGTATCAGCCTTCAAAGCCCATGTCAATTCATCTCCAATAAATATTTAATGCTTCCCGTATATTCACTCACGCAGTCATTAAGATTCTCATTTGATTTTTCAGCCTTTAGAAACTCAAACTAATTTGGTGCAGCTAATTGCTTTCCCTCTCAGACTTCAGGATGTCTCTGGGCGACCCTTTCTCTGACGCCGGTTGTGTTTCTTTAATAACAAATGGATCTATAAGTAAAGATCGGAGAATGGTAGCCTACCAGGGCTGGCAGTGATGAATAAGTCTTGACAGCGTTATTGAGGGATATATTGTTTTCTGGGACGTTTTAAAGCTCATCCTAGAGTCTTGTGAGAGCAGTGAGAATTTTCTTGGTACAGAGTTATAAATGCACTCAGCCACCCCTGAGGAACACCTTATGGCATCCGAGGAGCTTAAAGGGATTAAGAGTAATGTACAACATAACCTCTATTTACAGTCTCAGTCCTCCATATTATTATATGTTCACTGCATGTTTGGAAACTTGGGGATTTATACGTTTCCTCATGTCAAAGACTTCATGCTTTGTACAGTCTTGCTCGTCTCCTTGTGGGAAATTCCTTTACTGTAGGCGGCTGGCAGATGCACTGACATGACTACGACTTCAAACACACCGGAATATCCCGCTCCACCCTGTTCCCTGAAGTGTTCGTGTCACATGAACTCTCTATAAGGGGTATGATGAAATATAGAACGTATTGAAATAATAGGAGCATCCACTCTTTGCCTTCGAGCACTGTTGTGTAACTTTGAGAGAAGAAATAACGCAATCTCTAACAAATGTTAAGTTATATTTACCGGAAATAAAAACCATATTTGCTCAGCTCAGTACACTCTGGGGCAAGATGGTTGTGATACCATCATGAGTTGTGCATTACTTGCAACTGCTTTTAACCCCATCTCAAGGTCTGATTCACAAAAGATACTGTGCTGATGATATTACACAGCACTTGCTAAAGTGAAGTGAATATTGGTAGCTAATGTTAGCAAAACTGTGTCTTGAGAATATAACTAGTAATTGTTAGGGATTAATTTTGTCTTTACTCCTAAAATATTTTAAATGTTGATGTTAATAACCAACCCTGATTCTGTTATCTCCTTTAAAGAATGTGCTGCTGCACTTAGTCTCAGTTTTATGACCGGACCTACCGGTCACAGGGGGTTCTATGACTGTGAGAACGCTGGCTTCTAAGCACCACAGACAAGTGATTGAGTATTTTCAGTTGGGGATATCTCCAGTGTTCCCAGGTGTTTACGCACCATCCCCCAATATGTGGATTGACTCTGTAAACTACTTAAAAGGTATATTCGAGAGAGAGGCTGGTCAGAATTGATGTGGCAACCCACCCGTGCAGTCAGAACCTTTTGCTGCTGTGACTTGTGATATGAATTCTCCGGCCGTATACTTGTAAATAAACATCAGTGTTTGACATCAAAGCTCCAACTCTCCTCGTGTCTCTCTGAGTCCTGACTCTCCATTGCTGCAGAAGTTTCCCTTACAGTAATAATAATAATAATAATAACTTGAATTTATATAGCGCCTTTCATAACCTCAAGGTACCAATGATGGTTCAAAATGATGATTCATGCATTGCCCTTAACGTCAAGTTACTGCTCACTGTTAACTAGTTGTAAAATGTAAATGAACAGACCAATAGGTGATTATTTCAAACACTGCCATGCTTTATCTTTCACTCTATCAGATGTCTTGTTAATGCTGTCTTGAAAGCAACAGACGAAACTCAAAGGAAATTCAATTTGATATTTATTTGTTGCCACCTTTGGTAACGGTTCAACAGAAGTCACAAATGATCCCTTCCATGTGTGCATCTTCATCATCCTTTTAGAGGTGAATCTTGTATCTCCCCAATCAACTGACGACCAAGCTAACTTGCACTGATTTGCACTAAGCTGAGAAAAAATCAGATGCAGTTGAAAAGTTTCTCCTTATGCTGGCTGTTGGTAGAAATTATCATCAGTCTCAGTCTATCTTTCTCTTTTTTAGATGACATTAAGTGTAACAGCCAGACTTTTATGGCCAGGGGCAGAGTACAGACGAGGACATGAGCTCAAAAACTCGATGGTGTGCATGTTGATGGTACCATATGCTTGTAGTTTCGCTAAAGTAATTTGCCGGGCTTCCCACTATATAAACAGGGTAAGAGGTGGGACATGTTGACAGACAAATGTCCCTCACCTTGTCTGTTGATGGAAATGTTACGGATGAGGGCTTTGATTACAATTTCTTGAACTCAACAACTGATTCTGCTCCAGGGCGCTGAAGCTACTCATTTCATTGATTGACAGGTTATTGCTACCTCCTGAGCAGTGTTGACCTGCATTGGCACGGTGGTTGTTTACCATTTTGTTAAAGAATAATGAAAATGGGGAACAAATAGACACCAAATAATTCAATATAATATTGTACACACACAAGACAGGAACATTTAGTTGTTGATCTCTTCTGATATTGTGAGAGGTCGATAATGTAAGGCCTGGTGTGCGACCCTCTAACCTCTTCTGTAAAAAAGTTCAGAGGCATTATTCGTCATCTTTGGCAAGACCCAAGGGTTAGGGTTAGCGTTAGGGTTAGCGTTAGGGTTAGCGTTAGCGTTAGGGTTAGCGTTAGCGTTAGGGTTAGGTTTAGGAAATACAGGCAAGGTCAGGATTCACAAGCATCTGCCCTCTTCTCTTGAAAGAGCATGTTAGGGTACAAAGACTTCCTGAAAAACAATAAATGGTTATACATTATGTTCCCACCTTATGACCCGAAGCAGATATTACACCATTGTGCTGATTTCCAGGTATTGGTTGCCTGTAGGCGCTGCATTTACAATATGTAACTCATGACGGTATCAAAGAGTACAGATGAAGTAGAGGCTAATATGGTGTAATAATGCATAAACACTAGAATGTGGCATCCGCTGGGGAAATTAACAAAAACAGCCACTGCAGCACTTTTTTTATCTGCAATTTCGGTTTCATTGCTTCTGGCATTACATTTTATGTTGATCTATAATAATTTTGAAAATGTGCGCTGATAAAGTTCTTCCAATGAGATAAAAACAATGAAGACTAAAAGTGACCATTAGAAGTGAGCTGGAAGCACTGAGCTCTGTGTCTCCATATACAAGAAGACAGTGGTACACTTGCTGTTCGCTAATACATCAGGGCAGCTTTGGTTACGGTAAAGCCACTCTGACACGTAATTATTAATTATTCATCTTCATTACATCCAGTTTTCTGGTGCAACACAATCCCAAGTTGCTTCACTCTCTTCCTTCCTATATCGCAGAGTGCAGCCATTAGTGAAGCGTAATAAATAAAACAGCCTTTCTGTCAAGAGTATGCCGCTTTACATTTCAAAAAACATTAGATGATGCCCTGTTCGTAAGCTTCGAAGCACTAGATTTCTCTTTAATCTACAGGTACCAGCCCATACACTGCCTCTAAGGTGATAACACTATTTTTAAAAACCTCTATTTAATATAAATCCTCAAGCTGGGAAAAAATATGTAACTCTTTTACTACAGATTGATGGTTTCACATTAAAAAACTAAAGTATATCGTAATTTAAGGAATTTAAAAGCCAATTTGGGCAAAACACTTGGACACTTTATAGTTTTCTTTTAGTCACAGAGAATAAATAAAAGTCTTAATTTTTCTGTTGTAGAGTTTTACACCCAACAGAGTTTCATTATTGTTTCATTTATAAAAACGTCCTCCTTACTGCTGCCGAGGCCCTTTTTCTTTTACCGTTGACTCTCAATGGAGCTGTAGATCACTGAGACAACAGGAGACTGGAGACCAAAATGCTTTTAGAGCAGTGAGAATTTCATTTTAAACAGCCGATGGTTACAATTTAATCTTTTTTCCAGGACAACTGAAATAAATATCTTTCTTCTCCCGGCACCTTTTACCTGAGACGCATCCGTATTATTGAGACAATCAATCACTGTCATCCACAAGACGACGCCACTCTGTACATGGGGACATACTTTGGCTGCTAACATGTAATTTTCCTCCTCCCCCTTGTGCTTGCGGTGGATCATTAATGCAGTCCTGCTCTGTATGGTCCGGCCTGCGTGAGTATTTATTAGCAGCTGTCACATATTGGCTGCATCAATAATTAGTCACCGTAAAGCCATTTGGGTCCTAATTACGGGCGGGTTCCACCGTCAGGGTGATCAATCAACCGGGCACATGTCGCACATGCAAATGCGGCATCACCTGCCAAACATGTCAATGCCTCGTCCCTACAGTGCATAATGAGGTGATACAGTAGGAAGATACTGTAATGACTCATCCTCAGCAGGGAGATCGTTAATACATTCACATGCAGTTGCTTTTTTTAACTGCGAGTGAGTGGTGAGGTATGCCTTATTAATGTCATTTAACACTTTATCTGGTCATTACTTATCAGGATTTGAATTCTATCCATTAGTGAAAAATAACTAAGAAGAGGAACATGGGAATTTCTCTCGAGAAAAGTGGCAAATGAAACATCCATTAGAGCTTGTCACCCTTTTGTAAGTTTTTAAATCTCCCACTTATCCTCCATTTTTCTTTTGAGTTCATTCTCTTAACACCTGCGACCATCCTAACATCTCTAATCCAAAAGATACTGTTGCTTTTAGCACAACAGTTAATATGTTAAGATAGATCCTGCATCCTCTTGAGAGCTTACACAAATTATGGCATGTTTACCTGCTGTAAATAATTGGCACAAAGGCTTAACAGTGTGGCCGAGTGTGTGTGTGTGCTGTGTGTGATGAGGGTACATTTCTTGTGGTGGTGTTTGTGTGTGTGTGTTTGCGCAATTGCATGATGCACGGCCTGTCGACAGCCATTGATCCATAACATTCCCTGCAGTAAAAGTGTGCGAGTGTGAGCGTGCTTTTTTATTTTTTTTCCATTGTGACCAATTTACCACTTGCAATGTGCAAAACAGGCACATTTGTTTAGCTCAGCATGCTATAGCACCTGTGAGCATCTACTGTATATCTCCAGCTGTGTGTGTGTGTGTGTGTGTGTGTGTGTGTGTGTGTGT
>CALSBZ010030469.1:401023-416245 GCA_943591055.1 Gobionotothen gibberifrons
TGTGTGTGTGTGTGTGTGTGTGTGTGTGTGTGTGTGTGTGTGTGTGTTCTCTCTCTTTTTCCAGTTGTTTATGCTAAGCTAAGCTAACTCTCCTCTTGCTGCATCTTTACATTTAACGCATAGATCTAAGAGTGGTATTGATCCAACTCTTTTCCCAGTATTGACAGCTCACAGTTCAGAGGGCTTGACTAAAACGCAATTTTTAACACCCAAGTGTTGAATATTTTGTTAATTTCACACTTCACCTGTGTTGAAACAAATCAAGCTTAAAAGTGTGATAACATTCCAACCAACACAGGCGTAAAGAGCAGGAATTAGTTCGTTTTTAGTTCCTGCTGTGCAGACTTAAAATAAAATGGTATTTTCTACATTGATTCTGTTCAGGTTATGTTACATTTTTAAACAGCTGAGTGGTATTATCAGAGTGAGACGTTCTTTTAGGTTTTGGATGAGTTGAAATAGGTATTTTTTGAGGATGTGTTACTTAAGGCGGGAGTCAAGTGTTAACTACAGTGCAGAGACTCCATTATTCCGATGCAACCTCTCTTGCTAGCGTTATGAAAATGGGTCTTTACTTGTCATTCTATTTCCCTTGTTATTACATTTAGCTATTGCATTATGCATGCCGGGGAATATTACTGCAGTCTGTATTCGATTGTTAAAGAGCTTGCAGTTGCTCTGGATTGCTCGAAGGTTTTTTCCCTTCAGTCAGTGAGCCAGTTAACCACGTCATCGCACAATAACTCAGGCTTTAACATCTCAAGATGTGTTTCCAGTACAACTCTCTGCAGCCCTCTCCTCACAGTTACCATTAATGACTCTTTCAAGCCACCGGGCAATTTCTCAGGAACTCACATCCATAGTTGTATCAGACCCTGCTTTAGCTGCGAGTAAAGGGTTCTGTATTATACAATTAGTACACACTATGTAGTCGAATAAATGGTTTCATATTTGACACCATTTTCTACAGTTATTAGCATTAGCATTTCTAAAGATGATTGTTTCTGTCGAACACTCCACCATTTTGGTCTTAACTCACAGCCCAGGAACATAAATGGATGAATTGAAGGGAGATTTGAGGAGCCGAGGAGGATTTGGTGGGGAAGAAAAGGTCAGCAGGGTATAATTGAAGGGGTTGTTGGTAGATGAAGACAAGGCTTGTTTAGTTGATCTGGTGTGAGTGGGAAGCCATTGGACATCCTTAGGACTCGGGTGATTCAATTGGTTTAGGTAAGAGGTTTGGTTGGGTTCTGGAATAGTTTGAGACAATTAATGGTGCTGGGTGTTTGAGTGTGGTACAATTGAAGAAGAAATGCAGGTGCAGATCCGTGCTCTCACAGCAGGTCATACAAGAAAGGGACACATTTTAGCAACATTGCGAAGGTCATATGTCGATGTGGAAAAATAAGGGGTCACGGATGATGCTTGTGAAATTTCTCAACAACTAATGGATGGTTTTCCGTGACAGAAATGTTCTCCCTTGGGGATAAACCCTACAGACTTTAGAGTTGTTACCTCTACTGTCACCAGCAGGTCAAACTGTTGACGTAGGCTGTGAAATAGCTACATCTTCGTGATGGACAGCAGAACAGTACATTTAGCTCAAAGGAGAATCCTTGATCCCTTGACTTTTCCTCTTTGTGGTTTTGAGTCAAATGTCTCAAGACCCATTGGATTGATAATAAGAAATCTGGTAAAGCTACATATTCTGATTCCCCTCAGGATGAATGTCATTATCCTCTAACTCTATCTGGCCTTAAAATCAGATTTCAATGTGTCCACTAAGTTTATATATGACCAAATTCTTACACATCTAATAACACTCCCATCAGCCTCAGTGTTTTTAAGTGTAGTGCTTATTAGCAAATCTAGCATGTAACCCCCCTTAATCGAGATCGGAAATGTGTGGTACTGACTATGTAGAAGCACATTTCAGTTTAACTACTTTCACAAACTATGAGACTGAAACATGCACTTCAACTTTAAACCGTGCTATCATGTTTGGCCTCTGGCTTGCCCATTTACCAGTGATGTTACTCCTGACTCTCACAAAAATATGAAACAGGGTAAATTGTTTGCAGTTTAAAGCACCTTTCTGTAATTGTTTTGAATCTTTTGAACCATTGCGGTGTGCCGCTTCGAACTTCAGGCGCCTCACTTTCATTCACCCAGCATGCATGGCAAACTATGGAGAAATGCCTGCAGCACCCAGAGTTATAACACTGTTTAACTCTGAGGACAACATCTGTGTCTTCCTCTGTCCCACATAAGTCTTTCATGGGTTTTAAACAATAAACAAATGGACATTGGTAAGGCAAGCTTAGCGGCATGCAGGCTGCTCCAAATAAAAGCTGTTGTGTTATAAAACTCAATTATGTCATGCTCGATCAAGTCCAAAATGGTGTAATGCAGGGGTTCCCAAACTTTTTCTCTCAGGGCCCCCCCTTTGGAGAAAAAAATAAGTCGGGCCTCCCCAACACAAATAGTCAGGCTCAGTGGCGGCGCCAGATATTTATTTTGGGGTGCTGTGGGGTAGCTTGACGTTTCATAGAGGGTGCTTAAACATTTAGGGTTTCCCATTAATGTACCGGGCGCTACAGTGGAAATTTCTACTGCAACAATCCCCACGCAAATACACAGTGTGACAGTTACAATGAAGGCTCGAGGCATATAGGTGTAAGCAGGGGTAAAGTGCTATTTTTGTGTGGTGTGTGGACCTCACATAGGGGGGTCCGGGGGCATGCAAGATTTATTTTTAAATATTGAAGTTAAATGCATCAATCTGGTGCACTTTGAGAGCAACGTTAAGAGATCTATGGATACATCTCTCAACACCCATATGAAACAGAACTGTTAACAGATTTACTTTTTCTTTATGGATATTTTACAAATCACCCTTTTAAACTTTATTCTTTTTTTACTGTCATAATAGTATTTCATACCTATTTTTCATTTATTCTCTTATTTTTTTATAACTATAATGATCATATAAACGTGTGCCTCGGAAATAATTGTTTTTTAATCGTGACCAAAACGTTTGAGACCTACTGAGATAACTTAGACTAAAGTTAACTATCTAAACACTCAGAGTCCTTTAGTTCACTGAGTCTCTCAGTCTGACAGGAGAGGACTCTCCTCCACTTTGTTGTTGAAAAAACTCTTTATATCTCGCTAGCACCAGAAGCTAACAACTACGATCTCCGGTGCGCTCTATCTCTCTCACTCGTGCACACACACAAAATGGCTCGTTCCACACACACACAGAGCCGAGCTTTAATGAAACACAGAGACCCAGACGTAATAGTACTGTATCATATTATTTTCGAAAAATAAAAAATCATAATTTTTGAAATTATGATTTTTTTTTTTTTTTTTTAATAACCATTTTTCCTCCTGGTCTCTCGCGCCTCCCCTGTCATGTGGGCCCCACTGGTGTAATGATTATGCCTGAAGATAATATTCTACATTTATCCTACAGTGAAATTTGTGCTAAAAGCATCTTAGAACTGTTAGACTGCATTATATAACCACAACACTTTTCATCTTAAATACAATATTGTTTCCTCTAACCACAATTTAACTGTAATATATTCATGTTGAATAAGAGATGAATAGTTCTTGTCTGCACTTTACTTTGCTCTTAATGGGATTCAGCCCTAAAGCTTCACACTGAATCCCCTGATTGGTCTTATTGAGCCGTTGGAGGTTTCCCTGCATCTTGTTGTAGAAGAAGAGAGCAGAGGTTTCTGCTGGAGAGGCATTATTGGATGTGGAGAGTCATGATGAAGTCAGACTCGTCTCCTTTCCCAAGGACATGTTCATGTTCAAAAACTCCCACTGAACCCAGACTGCTTTTATGAGCTTGCCTTGTTGTTTTCAGGTACTGCATCAACTGTTTGTGTAGTTTTGATTGGTTGTTAACTGTAATGAGAGCCATCTATTTGCATCTATGGCCTTGATTACAGGAAAGAGAAATCGGAAGAGGTTTATGTGTTATTGATCCTTCATGTATCTGACTCTGCAGGCAACACGACCTTCGATGTTATGTAACCAATACAAATCCTTGAGGAGTCTCAAAGCTGCCGACTTCCACAGTTACAGACACCTGAACCTCAAAGCCCAGGCTTGTTTAACCATGCCTGCAGTGCTGGATGGCATGGAGCCGCAGCGGTGGAGCGAGTCCCTCCCCGGAGTGTGAAGTGTTTAGATATTCAACACATACCGACCGGCAGCCTTTGAGCCATAAAAAAAGTGTTTCTGTCCTTGTCAGCCAGAGCGGAGCAGAGTTACATGTTGATGATCCGCTGGTCATGTCTCTAATTTCTTCATTCTGTTTTATCCCTTGTTACATCAGACTAAGCAATCCATAAACCTTTATCGCTGATCTTCATATTTCAGGTTTAAGGCATGACTCATTGTGTTTTTGGCTAGTGTCACCACATGATGTTAATCAGCCTCAGTTTGGCTGTGAACAGTGTGATACTGCGATTGTGTGTAATCTTTTAATAATGCAGCTGCCTTTTTAAATTACAGTTCAACTTCTTTGTTAAATTCCCCTTTTTTTGCTTTACCATTTACACAAATACCTTTTTGCAACCAAATGTAGCACAACCTTTCTCACTTAAAGGTCCCCTATTATGCAAAATCCACTTGTTCATGTCTTTTCTACATCAACATGTGTCCCCTCTGTGTAAAGAGATTCTGAAAGTTTCAGGAAAAAGATTCTCTCTCTTTTTGTCCTGGTCCATTTATATAAAAACCTGTCTGAAAATGAGCTGATCAGATTTTGGCCACTTTTTGATGTCATAACGATGTTTTGGCTTGTGTAACCATTAGCCAATAACCAACCAAGGTAACCCCCCCCCCACCGTATCACCTGAATCTCCTCATAGAGCACCATTGAGTTCTTTTTAACCAAATATAATAATAGAGGGGGCGTGGCTCCTTATTTTCATCTAAAGTAACAGACAGAGAATCAGCACTTTTGAAACAGGGCTGAAACAGAGGGGATTATGGGATGCTACAATGCATGATCTGTTGGGTATTTGGAGCCAAACACTGTGTTTGACATGTTTTGTATATATCTGAGACCTATAATATATTGAGGAAAATTAGTATAATAGGGGACCTTTAAGACAAAAGCCAGATGTTAGTTGGTGTTGGTGCAGTGCGGAAGGGGCTTTAGATGAGTCTACTCGTCTGTTTGCCCTGTTTCCAATGTTTGTTCTCAGCAAGGCCAGCTTCATATTTACAGAATCTTGTATTACTGTTATACCGCAATAATTCCCAAACAAACCAAACGTTGATATGTCGTATTCGCACATCCTTTGGTTGACAGATCTGAGCTCCTGGCGTTTCATTGTTTCACTTTTTTGTTTCCTCTCTCTTTGTATTTCTCACCTGTCCTCAGTTCACACCAAACCCCTGCAGACCTTATGTAACCTCAGACAAGCCCAGACTGTTTCCTTAGCTGGCAGCTGAGTGTGTTCTCATGCACACATGTATGGCATCAAGGATATGGAATGCATACTCAAATGGCTTGCCATAGTGACTAGTGTAATGTTTTATTTAACTAGTAAAGCCAAACTAGTTTGACCATATATCTAACAAGTGAAATCAAAGAGCCAACTAGTGTAGGCAGCTGCCGTCTGATATCAAGGATATGGAATAAATACTCAAATGGCTTGCCACACATGCACACACACAAACACACAAACACACTCATACATACCTATCCGTGGGCACAGAGCTGCATGGACTTTCAAAATCATGCCTGTTTTCCTGCGTCACACTGAGTAGAACGTGGCACACTTCACAGCTTTCAAAATTGAAGAAAGATTTTTTAGAGAAGCACTATTTTCTCCTACGGCGAGGGTTTGTCGTCCCATTGAGCATTCACCAAATTATTATTGAGTGGCTGTACCCACAGTCCTAATCAGCTTCTCTTTCATGGATTTTATATTTCAAGTGCCTGCCATTTTACCAAGCACCTTCCTCCTGCTCCTAACCTCCCATATGACTTCAGAGAGGGTGTGAGATGAGCAGCGGGAGGACAGGATTGGATATCTCCCCAGGGTTTGCACTCGAGAGACTCGGCACAAAGGTCCCATATTGTATCGTGATGGGGACGTCTCTGCCACTTTCAAGTTGAAATGGCACGAAGAGAGCAGTTGATCTGAAGATCTATGGCTGCAATGGCACTTCAAACCATTGTCATTCTATATGTGACACTAAAGCAAAGTGCTTGATGCAACAGGTGGATGTCACCAGTGTTGAGGTGAGTTTCTAATCTGACAAGCCTTTAGCTGTGCTGGTTGTTCCAGCAGGCTCATTGGCAGGTTGACAGCAGGACCTGTGGGAATTAAGCTGATTTTATCTGCTGATTTGTCCTCATGTGCCTCAAAGAGAGCTCTTTTCAAATCATTGCAAAAAATATGTTTTTGTCACCAGTTACTGATCGTTTTGTTCCAACCAAGGGAAAAAGGAAACTGTTAGGAAAATATCACTCGACACCAGGTTGAGAATCAATGATCAGGTAACTAATTTATTCTTGCAAGAAGGAGCAGAGTTAAATCACATACAAAGAATATGGGTTAACTCACACACATGAGGTATGTTGCTCAAAGGAACAGCAAAAAACATCAGGCTTATATAGTCCAAAACACAGGAGATAACAACAAAGTCGTAAATCGAGGCGGCGCTAATATCAGCCGCGGGTGTCGGAAAGTCGGGTCATCTGCGATGGGTCATCTGTGACGTCTTCTGGACTTCCAGCATTTGTGAGATAATGTAGGAGACAACAAGTATGTGCCTGTCTCCTCATAAAGATCAACAACCTGAACAAATAAGTCCCTGCCTCCTCAGAATAGAACAACAACCTGTCTTCTGTCATCATTAGAGGAGGCAGCTGCAAGGTCCTACAGTCTCAGAGCCACACATGATATCAGTGCCTTAACACAACCCAAAGAGTGGAGAAAACAGTATTTCTCCAACAGAAACGCTCTCCTTCTTCTCTAAAAGTGTTGTTTCAAATAGGAGACTTGACTTTAGGCAAAAGAGAAGAAAGTAAACACAACGTTGTGAAAGTCTTGTTCCTGTCAGGGTGTCCCAGAGGAAGGTGCACATCAGGGCGATGGTTGTCACTCTGGCTCCATGCCTGCCTGCACTGGACTGACGAAAGGATGTCCTGTGCCTTTCAAAGAGTTGTCGAGTATGTGCCGGAACAGACTGTTTCTTTTTCAAATCACATCTGAGCCGGGGGCCGGTGGGGGCTGGCCTGCTGCCGCTGGAGTAACACGCTCCTCATTTCAGTTCCTGGCTGGAGTCATGGCACACAGGTGAGGTGTGGTGGGAGTAAGGGAGCAAACATTCACCTCTATTCTTGTTTCACATTGACTGACTTCACCATGTGCATTTTAAGTTTGGGATCAGAGAGAGGAAAAACACGAGACTGTTTACAGAATTCTCTCACATACTTAAGTAAATCCTTTTCAAAGTAAAGGGGAATTATCACTGACAGCACATACATCTTGACTCTTAGGAGAAGAGAGCAAAGTGAGAGTTAATGTCAGTGCAGCTACCAAAGGGCTTCAGAGTTTGGAAGGCTTTCCAAGGGGATGATAACAATATTAGTGTTATTACACTTTCATGACTTCTCAACATCCCACAACTCCCTGTTGGTATGAAACAAATTCACACATGTTGAAAAACTATAATTTCCTTGGAAAGGTACAGAAGTCCAAAGATTATATGAATACCTGCAGAAAAAATACTTGGTTGTACTTCACACAGTATATTACACTTGATACCTAGATATGAGATGAATCAGCAGGGGGCCGAGTGTAGCAAAGCTGACACAGAAGTGAAAGGAAGAGGCTGCTTTGAAGCCTTGCTTTATCTCGGGATTGTGTGCGACTGATGTGAACTTTTTGATGTTGATATCGGCTCTGGCTTAGGTTTCCAGCAAACTATAACTCACAATGGTTTTTCTATCCTGTTTTTCAAAGGGAACCAGTTCAAGGCAGTTTCTATAAAGAAAACAGAATGCTATTCAGAACAACTATAGAAAATGTTTTGTCTTCTGTAAGAAAACAGTAATCTCAATGCAGACAAATGTTCCTTTAGGAGTTGCATCCGTATTCAAAATCACTTTTCTCAAGCTTCAATGTTTCCAAAATCACAAGCCCAGTATCCACAGAAATTGGATCCTTATTGGTCGATTCGGCAGCTCATGATGGAGGTCTAATGTTAAACTCAAAGGTGGATTTTGGGCCACCGTATAACTCAGCCCATGTACTGGGGTTTAGTCCCAATGCCGGGGTATCGTATCTGGCCTGGGACCATACCTTCTGTCTCCCACTGTCACTTCAATAAAGGCACTGGTGGTTCGAATACATCTTTAAAAAATAAAGGTGCAATCTGTAGGGCAGAGCCACCTGCTCCAAAGAAATGGGAGTTTTGTACCTGTATACTTGGTCCACACAATCCACATCTACGGTCATCAGTTTAAAACATTTAAAAAAGCAGGGTGTAACTTGAGTAACAGCAGCAGGAGAAAGTTTGCAGCCCCCCCCCCGGGAGCAGACCCTTGGTGCTGTGGCTGAATACAAGCTAAACAAATGAAGGTCGATCAGTCTCCTGGGGCGGCCGATCCCTCTTCTCTCCATGTGCTATTACAACCCAATATGGGCAGGGGCTAGTCAGTTAGCATGCTAATGTCAGTAGAGATATCTGCAACCCAATACAGAGATATCTTTGAAATGTATTAGTAGAATGTATTGCCATATTTTACAGGAATGTAGTCATCTTTATTTAGAGATTTGCAAATTAATGGCAGGATGATGCTTGAAAAAAGTGTCTAATATTTGTTGTTTACATTGTTGGAAGGTTAAAGCTTGGTAACCTAACCACCAAATATGGCTTCAAGTTGAAAAGCTGTCCGTCGTAGACATAACCTCAATGTTTCCCTAACCACTCCATAGTTGCCATGCATAAAAATCGTTATTGAAAATGTTGAAAATGCATGTTAGAAATAATCATAAACGTATAATTTTCCAAATGTTCTGATATTGATGTTCTTCCCAATATGGTTGAAGTGACACACCCAAACTCCGATCCTGTTCCTCCTGAAATAAATCAAATCAATGTCTCTTCTTCGATGCACTTGAGTCAGCAGAGCAGCTGCAGGAATAGGGATACTGCCTTTCCTTAAAGTACTACTTTACAGCATCATAATATGTGGAAGAACCTTTTTAAGCACAATGAGAGGGGATCCATGTCCCCATTGACTGAGTCTAATGGTGCATTACAAAGCCGGTCTGAGATATGAGAGTTACAGCTGAACAAAGTAGTGCAGTTAGGGTTTTACAGGGTCCTAGTAACTCAGAGGACCCCCTGCTGGGCACGGATCCCTGTTCTTTGGAAGTAAAGCACTTAATATTAATAATTCAGCACAGGCGGCACTTTATTATCAGAGGCAGTGCTTTGTCCTCTCAGAGAGTGTGAACCACTGCCTGAAACTTCAATCCTTCTTCTCAAATAGCCAATCAGGGACAGAGAACTCTATTAGGGAGTGAGGAAGTGGAGCCAAAGTTTTAGCAGGTGTCAGTCACTTCATTAAAGCCCACTCCTGTGCGCCTCTGTTCAACATAATTTAGTCCTCTGCACTGTATGTGAACCTGAATTACTTGTCCCATCCATCCAATGAATTTAAACATTGGGGGCCAGATTTACTAAGGCTGAGTGTATGCAATACCCTTGCCTTTCTCCTATTTCTATGCATTTAAGGTAAGAACACGCAAATAGGAGGAAGGTTGATTATGTATTCCTCTGGATTTACTGAAAGCACACGTTTCTGTAAACAGACCTCAGGAAAAGAAGCACATTAGAAATAGGCTTGTATTTAACTAAAACCTGATTATTATAAAGAAAAGTAAATCCCTTTGTCACAGTCTGCTTTCTCGCTCACCTATTTTCTGCATTAACATTCCTTAGTCACCTGGTAGTCAGAGAGAGAGAGACCCTGTCACTCTGTTACACCCATCAGCTCCATTAGTATTTAGGCCCACTTCACTTTCACCTCAGTGCCAGATTGCACTTTGCAGCATGCCAGTCTTTCCCGCATTACCCTCCAGATTGCTCTCCCGGTTTCGACCCTGCCTGTCCCTGACCAGCCTGCCTCGCCTGTTTCCTGACCCTGCCTGTACCCGGACTATTCTGCCTCGCCTGCTCCCTGACCCGCTCTGTACCTGCGACTCCCGTCTTGCTTTCTCCTGGACCCCTCGCCTGTCCCCGACCAGCCCTTTGCCTACTATCTGCCGTTTTGTCTCCTACCAGCCTATTGCCTATAATAAAGCTGGTTACAGACTATCCCTGGTTTCCCGTGTGTTGCACTTTGGTTCTCAGCTCGTTTGTGACATCCTTGGATTATAATGTAGTAAAGGTGTCATGGTTTGGTAAGAGGTTGGACCCAAAAGCAGTATAGAGGTAACAGGTAACAAAAAGTGAACTTTTAATGAAGCCGATAACAAAAACTGTTTAACACAGAAACATAGGGGCAGGATGAAAAATTGGCGGTGACGAATACTCTTAAATTGCATTGGCTGCATTTGTTTCAGCATTTACATCCATCTCTCTCTCTTTGTCCCTTCACAAGTGTTGTCTGCTAAAGTTTGTAGAGGTAGTAATCAACATCCCCCTATTATATGTTTAGTGTTCTCACCTATGAACTCTCCTTCACTGGCAGATTGTGTCAGGTTCAGTAACAGGTGCATACCAGTAGACTGCATAATGAGCCACAAACAACAATTTACTCTTGAATCTGGTCCTGAGTGAGCTCTATTTTGTGTCAAACTGTAATAGAACCAACAGATGTCTCCTCATTACATGCTCTTATATTTTAGAAAAGTAAATGCAAGTGTATATATCCCTAAAAGAAAGCCAAATGTGCAAATAATGTGTTGGGCCTAGGGTTGCAAAATTCCGGGAATTTTCAAAGATGGAAACTTTCCATGGGAATAAAAGGGAATTTATGGGAATAAACTGGGAATTTTCTAAATTGAAGGATGGCTCTTCATAGGGAACTTACATATAGTTGGGGAAAGTATTTTTTAACATAATCTTGACTAAAACAAACAGATGCCATTCAAGTACACTTGAATATCCATGCCATAGCACACTGCTTACTGCATGGCTATTGAGACCACACCCCCTACAGGCACTGTGCATTCCAGCATGCAACACCTCCATCACATGCACAGATGAGTAATATTTAACTCAACATTCCTGTTTTCGTTCTTCAATGAAACAAATAATTGTTCAATAAAATAATTAAAACGTGTTCTGTTCTACTTTTTTAAAAAAAATAAAAAATCTGTTGAAATGTCATGTTTTTTGTTTAATTTTGCATCGAATATTTCCAAAATTCCCCAGCTTAACTTCCGGAAACTTTCCACCCCTTTGCAACCCTAGTTGGGCCTATTGTCATTTTTCAATAGCTACAAGCACAATCAGATATCTGCTGTGATTAAAACACACTGAAATCCAGGCTGTGAAACACTTTTGTAAAAAAAGACCTACGAAATACCCGTAAAAGCCTGCCGTAATAATACAACGATAACCTCAAGCAGAGGACACACATCAAAGGACACGGAAATGTGCACATGATAAAAGTACACAGCAATTGTTCCGGCCTCTTCGTTACTTTGCATATATTTTCCCTTGAGTCCTTCTATAGACATGTATTTGGCTTGATACCCCACTACAGCAGACATGCATACAGTGTGCTTTGCTGCTGCTATAATTAAATCCCATAATTGAAACCTGAGGGATTATATGTTTTGTTCTGTGCTCTAATCACCATGCGCTGCTATACGTCACCCATATGAGTACTGCTGTTGTGCTCTTTTCATTATGCAGAGTGTAAAGCTGTGCTAATGTCATTTACTCTGTGGGTAAATGCCAAAGTCTTGCTTTGTCCTCGGCCCCTCAGCTGCAGCCTGGGTGGGGGGTTTGATCCATGCACGCCTCGTACTGTAGCTCAAACAGTTATTACCAGCATGCACAGCCAGAGGTTTGTTCTCCTTTAACATTTTAGAAACTCCCATGTCAGCGTGTCTTCTCTCAGCTTTCAGTGTTTTTTATGTTTTTTCATCTACTCCATGAAGCAACGCAAATAATGTGGAAACAGCCTCGAAAGTTGAGTGCGGTTATTACAGTCATGCATCAGTCAGGAGGCCATTTTCTCACCCCAACACCCAAAGAGCCTTTCCAGCCTCCGGTCATCAAAGCTGTTGTCAGCTCTGTCTGTGGCAGGTGTGCTTTGTGCACACACACACACACACGCCTACATGCAGCTGTTTATTGTTTTCTCTCAGGTCAGGCAGAGGGCAGGTAAATACAAGTTGTGTGTTTCTCAGCTCTGCATACTGATTGTTTACCATAACACATTAAGAAACGTCATTTGATGGAAAGCAGCTGCCTTTTAGCTCCGTATGTCTCATCCTCCTCACTTTAATGGCAACCTTCCTTTATTGCGTGTAACTTCGAGCCATTATTCCTTTGCATATGTGCACTACACGTGTACCACACCTACGCTAGATTGATAAGAAGCAGTGAGTGTAGTCCTAGCAGCAACCGCCATTTTGGAAAAGGGAATCAAATCAAGTTGTATTTATATAGCACATTTATAAACGATTTTTGGTCGAGCCAAAGTGCTGTACATATAATAAAAAATAGCCTACAGTAGAGACACTTTACAGCAAATACAGAATATCAGTATGAGAAAAACGACACCCTCTATCCTTAGACCCTCACATCGTACAAGGACAAACTTGAAAGTGCCTTGAACCTGCATTCTTTCAAATGGACAGCAAGAAAAAGTCTGATTGTATAGAAGTCTATGAATAAAATGACTGATGTAATTTATAGCCTCATTGACAGAAAACATTAAACTAATTAGTTTATAGTCTCAATTGTATTTGTCTCAAGTGTTTTTGAATACAGCATGGTGTTGAGTTTGAGAATTATCGTCATATTTAAACTTTGAAGCAGGGAATTCCTTAGGGTATAGAGCTACGTTGTCCGGTTTGGATGTTGTCTTAGTTTTCTTCTCTGAACTTGAGTGTTGTTCAGTGTTCAGTGGTAAAGCTTAACCCTGTCCTGTCACAGCTGTTACCAAAAACAATAACAGATTGCAATGGCACGCACATAAATTGCAATAGCCAAAATGCTAAATTTGAGACTTTAAAACAGTCGTCCACAATCCAATGGGTGACATCACACTGACCATGTCAACATTTTACATACAGTCTATGATGTTATCTTTCAGATAGTAAATGTTTTTCCAGGAGCATGCTCCATGGTGGACAGAGGAGTTTAAAGCAGGTTCAGGGAGTTCACTTTTTGAGAGTCCCTAATTCAGCACCAGAGCTCTTAACGTGCTGCTCACACACTCACCTCCAGCAGCTCGAGAGCTTGTTTACTGTTGCAGCGCGGGGGGGGGGGACCACCGTGGTCCAGGATGAGTTGGGTTTGAACTGCAAGGACTTCCTGTGTGTCTTCACTTCACTGCAAATACTTAGTCTGTCTCAGTCACTGGTGATGATAAGCATGAGCGACAAGACTGCTGCATTGCATCACTGGAATATATAGTTGCTTACATACTAAAAGAAAGTCATGCTTTTTGTCTTTCTTTGAAAGCTAAAATTAGATCAGCTCAGAGAGGATTATAATCACTTTGGTTTCTTCTCACCTCAGCTACTGCAGTGTTTGTTTACATGCCTTTATAAAAAAGAGGTGAAACTAGGACACTAGGAGCTATCCTATTATCTGTGATGGATGTGAGGTATTTTAAAGGTGCCTTTTAAGGTTGAACTTTTACATTTGCATTGCCTGGCCCAGAGCATCTCTGAACTACAGATGCCTCACGAGTCTGTTTGCAAAACACTGAGATCCAGAGGCCTCCTCTTTTCTGTATCACAAAAACACTTTTACATCTTGTAACCTTGTGTTATTAAGACATGTATCTTTTGTTAGAAACATAGGGGATAGTGGTGGTCTAATGGATAGTGAGGTGGGCTGGAGATCGGAAGGTGAGTTCAAATCCCGCCAGGAACAACACCACTAGTGCGCCCTTGAGTAAGGCACTTAGCCCTTACTTACTCCAGGGAGAATGTCCCTGTAATTGGTATTTGTAAGTCGCTTTGGATAAAAGCATCAGCTAAATGAAATGTAATGTGAATATTTGTCAAAAAATATGTTTCCTTTTTGTTTACTCCACTACATCTTTGACACAAGTTTTTACTCCATATATATTTGAGAACTTTGGTTACTAGATTATTAATTATAAATCACCTTTGTTGTGTTATTATAAATTAAGCTACCAACATAATTTAAAGTTAAATGAGTTTCACCTTTACCAGCAATCAGTCATTACAGTCCAATACAATAAAATAGACTGTAGATTATTCTGAGATGGGCCATCTGCATAATTACTTCAGAGTACTTGTACCTTTTAAATGCTAATACTTTTAACTTTTGTATTTTTTTCCAGGAACAACTCATGAGGAAAAAATGTTCTATTCTTGTTCTCTGATACCTATGAGGTCATATTAGCAGAAGATTAATTAATATTCCTAGTCTGCTCCCTACAACCTCATTGTCCGCCATACATTTAAGTCAGAGTTACTCGGGAAATTCTGGATTCATTACGATTAATAATCAATAATCGTTCGTTTATTGTACCGCATTTTGAAGTATTACCAAGGTCAATTTCAGTTCCAAATGTCATTAACAGTAAAACAATTAGCACCAGAGAGATGATTAAAACCTCATGTAAACCTCAGCAAACCTGGATTTAATGGTAATTTCCTAAATGATCTGCAGCTAATGCACTATAGACGACCGTTTGTGTGCTAGACCAGAGCGTAGAGAGGGTATTAAAGTATGGCTATCAGAGTGTGACTCAGACACACCCTCAGACATCTGATATAAAAAGACTAAGATGAAACAATAATGTGTGTGTGGGGTGCTTTGGGATGTTATGGGGGGTGGTGTCAGCGATTTAAAGCAATGGGATGTTCAGGAGTTAATTGGAACCCTGCCTTGTTCTGCCTCACACACACACTGTGTCCCTCACACACTGCCTCACACACACACTGTGTCCCTCACACACTGCCACACACACACACACACACACACACACACACACACACACACACACAC
>CALSBZ010030469.1:416255-429446 GCA_943591055.1 Gobionotothen gibberifrons
CACACACACACACACACACACACACACACACACACACACACACACACTGTGTCACCGGGCCGCTCTGTGCTGCTGCAGTTAAAAGACCCTGAATGAAGTCTTTTCCCTGGACCCCTGAGGGAGGTTAGCATGAGTTTTCACACAGAGTATCTGAAGGAAACATTTCTTTCACCCAAATGTCCTCTTGCATTTCCCTTTCATTATGCACCAAGGCTAAGTACTTCAAAATACACCAAAGGGGTCTTTAACATAGCTCATTAGTGTATTTACATCTGCAAATTGGGGGGTTTCAAAATGTCATATTCTTACACATGAAGCCTTTGTCTTATTTACACAAAGCAAATATATTATTAATCAAAAACAGCTGGTACATGCATTTAACAGGAAAGGTGGCAGACATTAAGACATATATCATAATATGACCATACACATCTTGGTCTAATAGTACTAACATAACCTGCTGCTTATTATATAAGTGTTTATAATAGCCCAGGTTAGCTCTAAAGGGAGACTGGTTTAGACCTGCTTTGTTAACAATTGAGGAGCTCTTTTCCAAAACGCTATATATCCATTTTAATAGTTGTCAGGAAAATGACATTTTTTACCTAGACCCACACATTTTGTTAATATTAAATTTATATATATATATATATAGGATATATAGCGATTTGGCATGAAACGTTGATAGAGCAGTGAATAGGTTCAGTACACAGCAAAATGGCACAACAAACTCAATTTTCAATTTGGCTTTTATAGCGTTTTGGAAAAGAGCTCCTCAATTGGTCCTGTTGCAATGTACAAGTAATGGATGTACTGTTTCGTAGTTGAGTGCAATGCACCAGTGTACAATCATTTTTTTATCTGTGTTGCCTGCAGGTGTGCACGGCTGGTTTTTATTTGATCTGTCAGAGATAATGTTCCTATATTAGCAAGGGCAAACCAAACTTTTTATTTACACATTTGTGCGTAACGAAGTAAGCCCGCTGTAGTCCACTTTATGGTGTTAATTATTGACCATAACGCTGCACTGTGAGCAAACTTCCTCAAACAAAAAGTTGTCACTTCAACAGAAACAAACTGAATCTGTGCAGGTAGATTCAACCAGAGGGGACAGAGCCTGATTCTGTGGAGG
This sequence comes from Gobionotothen gibberifrons, assembly GCA_943591055.1. Lineage (NCBI taxonomy): Eukaryota > Metazoa > Chordata > Actinopteri > Perciformes > Nototheniidae > Gobionotothen > Gobionotothen gibberifrons. The sequence continues at coordinate 417,388 of CALSBZ010030469.1, forward strand.
CGATGCCCCATAATGCACCTGTAACACAACAAAGCTCCATCCTCTTTCAGCGGTTGGTCCTATTAAACCTGTGAAATCAAAGGAATTCATTCCCATCTTTTCATCCCGCTGTTGTTCACACACAAAGGTAGACCTTCTGACGGCTCCTTCGTTGCTATGGTTACAGTTTCACTACATTCCGGTCCAAATGTTTCTCTAATCGTTTTAAACAAAAAAATCTACAGAATAGAGTCTGTGCTCGAGATACGACATAAAGCACCAACGTCACTGCGTTGTTTGGGATGTTTTTTTTACCGTAAATATCCCTGCTGAAAGGACATTAATAGAATAGTCTGGAAAAAAGTTTGAAAAACCAATAGGTGACATTATGAGGGTTGGTATTGTTGATGTTTCTTTTATGTAGTTGTTCTGTCAGGAGTCAGGTCTGTAAGAATTGTCCCTGCTTCTTCTCTTGGTTTTCTTCCAGGGTCACCTGTTACCCATCTGTCTTATCCAGGGGTGTCCAAACTACAGCCTGGGGGACATTTTGAATCGGCCCTCAGCAAATTAAAAAAGTATAGTGAAATATGTCCCACAAATTAAACTTGTGCTTGTCTTATATTGTACTTTTTAAATATATACACTCAAATATATTACACAGTATTCATGTGTAAGTAAGCACAATTTTTAAAGTTGAAAACATGTTCTAACAAATTTAAATTGATAAGAAAAAAGCCCAATAATTTATATACATATCAAGCTTGAAATAAACCCTTCATATTTCCTCTTATTATAAGCAATCTGAGACTTCTGTTTTAAGGAATGAGCTGCTAACAAAATAAATGAAACACTATGGAGAGCTGTAATGTAGGCTTTTTTTTTTCTTAAAGCATTTTCAAGTATCAAGCCCACATTTGATTGATTTTGCTAATTTATAACTTAGGCGATAAACCTCACCTCTAGTGAGCGGCCCAGCCCTTCGTATATTTTTCTGTATGTGCCCTCGTTGAAAAAAGTTTGGACACCCCTGGTCTGATCTCATGTCTGCCTCCCTTGTAGTGTCCAAGTTTCTCCCCCTGTTAGCACTGTAATCATTCTGCTCAGAATCAACATGCAGTCAAGTGAAGTTCATGTGTTGCCTCTCACCTTGACTATGCTTTCTTTTTTACCCCTATACGTGTATTCCTTCCTCCTATATATTATGTATTTATTTCAACAAGGACCATGCATACAAATGCATTAATCTCAGAAAAGAGAAGAGATGATTTATGCCAGATTATAGCTAATAGCTCATTTCCATCTGCAGTCCATAGGCAGGTATATAACAATCAAAAAACACTAAAAACATTGCATAATCTCTATCACACAAACAATTATAAAACATGATTTAAGTGTAGGTCAATAAAATAATACACGGAACAGTTCAAATATAATATTACAATACAGTTAAAATTGAAAAACTCATCACATAGTGAGCCTTTTCATTATGATGAACTTATAGGCTCTGCAGTAGGGCTGCAAAGTAATCCAAATATAATCAATGGAGACGGACAAGTACAATATTCAAATCCCAGGAAACAAAATGTTTTTAATGCTAAATATGTGTTAAAATTACATTTTGAAAGAAAAATGCCGGGATGTGCAGCGATATCCCAGTCTTTCGAATTGTAGAGTTAATAAAACGTATTTGTTTGGTACAAGTCATCTTAAAGAATCAGACCATAATCAATGTATCATTCCTTCCAATCTAGTCAATTATATCTCAATATCAGTGAAAATATCCGCAATTAGCTATTTTTACCAACAAATGCATGTTTAACTGTGTATATATTCGTTATCTACTGAATTAAGATAAATGTTTTTTCTGAGTGTGTGTGTGTGTGGTGAATGCAGATGAGCTTTAGTTCCTGGTCCTAAATATGGATTTGGAGGACATGCACTTTTATATACAGATGATGAAATAATAAGAAAAAATTATGAAATGAAACAAATTTCTCAACACAGGTATCCAGAGAAAGAGACAACTGTTACATCAAATGTAATATCTGCAGGGCTTCCCTTTGCTGCAAAGGGCTTTATCAAGTTATCAGAAAATCTACTTAAGAGATAGAGATCAGTAGTGGAAGTAGGAACAACTGCTGTGCACTAGCTTTATGTTTTAGATAATGCTGTACTTCCTATGCACAAAGCAGATCACTGGTAAAAGTTTTGTAAAATATAAAGCAATAACAAACTTTGTATGATCACTTTTAAGGCCTATTTAGGTATTTTACTTAAAGTGGACCTATCATGCTATTTGTAGGCAATAGCATAGGTCTCAGATATATAAAAAACACATCTATGAAGTGTTTTGCTCAAAATACCAAACAGATCACCCATTCTAGCCATGCCTCATATCCCTCTACTTCACTTCCTGTTTCAAAAGTGCTGATTTGTGGTATAAAGCTTTAAAAAAAAAGAAGAAATTGATCGGGAAAAAAAGGAGGGGGCTGAGCTCATGCGGGACCCAGCTGCTACTTTCTAAACTAAATACTGCCGTGATGAAACGCCATATCATGGATTATCAAGGATTATTTCTGAAACAGTATGGAGTTCAAAGGCTTTCTCTCTTGCCGGTTATACCACAAGGTGAGTTCCTTTTTACTTCCTGCTTCTTCACACACATGCTCTCCAGTACAGGTTAGCTCTGAGTGTTAGCGATGCTAATGTAAACACCGACCATATTACGTCCAAAACATTCGGGCATTGTTTCTGATAGCAAAGTTTCTGATAGGGCCGTGGGTGTAAAGCCAGTCTACATTTCCGATATTACGTCATATTGGACGCAAATCTGGATCAGCTCCGTTGTAGCCCCGTTTTTAGAGATTTGGGTACGGAGGAAAAGAGAGAAGGTTTTATTTTCTGACGCTGCATGAGACACAAATGTATGTATAAAAGACATCAAAAAGTGCATTTTGCATGATAGGTCCCCTTTAATGTTTGTGGGTTTAAGGTGTTGTATCACTTTGAGAATATCCGTTAGCAGCTTTAAATGCTTTTCTGAACCTTCGAAAACGCAAAAAACAACATTTTAATCATTTCCAAGTATAAAAAACAACTCTATCGACTCTAGGATGTTTAAAAAGAACTATATATAGACTTTTCCTTTCCTTTGCACACAGTGACATTACACTTAGCATTTGTACATCGACTCTTAAGACCTTAATTATTCATGGTGCTGCAGAGATTGAGCATTTAATTGCCCTCCTGAAGTCGCTCCTGGGTCCATGTGACAGGAAATAAGGAAATAAGGCTCTGTTTTTTGCCTTTCCCTCCATACTTGATTGACTTGTTTTCTGATAAGACTAAAAACTCACTGCTCTATAATGTATGCCCCATTGAGATAAATGCATTCACCTAAAAACCCTGATGTAATTGAGTTTGCCAAGAGGTGGCAGAGGGCGAATCCAAGCCTCGAACATCCATTTTAACTTAATTTCATCCCAGTTTCTTTTCTTTTCCAGCTAATTAGTGTTCCCCCCAAATGAGACACATTGTTCTGCTATAAAGGCCAACGCAGGGAGTTATGCAACGCTCGGCGCTAACTCACTGTAATAAATGACTTTCCCCCCAAATTCCCCTCTGCTTTTAAAACACTTCTCTCCAACTGCTGCTCTCCTGTGTGCTGGTATTTTCATTTTATTAAATGGGCCGTTATTGACATTTGAGAAAATAAGCAAAAATGTCAAACCTTATGCTTCCAAAAGTATTCCTATATGTATTTGCTGAGTGTTTTCGTAGTTTAACTGGGAAAGAAAAACACGTTTGCATTCTGAGACATTTCAGTATTCCTGGTGCATCGAGTGGCAGGCAGGCAGTAACACTTTAGAAAACCCTCTGTCACTCTGACACATGTTGTGACACACACACACACACACACATTTACTGTTTCTGTACCTCTAAATGAGTCCTGAGCAGAGCCGCTACATTTACATAATGCTCATATTGATTGTGAGTGGGTTCTGCCAGATGTCCTTGCTCTGTGAGGAGACCTCTGGGTTTAAACTGAGCTAAACACTGAGGTTAAATGTATGCATTAATCACAAGCAGCAAGATTAACCGAGGTCTACCTGCGCTCTTTTGGGAGATGATAAGTTCCCTGGCTAATGCTGCATAATGTCCATGTTTTTAATACTTACAGAAGGAGATACAATCCATATATTTCGATCTTCTGTGAGTATCTGAGGAGGGAGCTCAGACAATAGGCCTGCATAAAAGATCATGACGCTCTCTCTGCCTCCCCTTATAGATGTGCAGAATCTTCTCCTGACTTTATTGTGTCAGCACTTTACTTTGAAGAAGAACCAGCATCCATCCCATGATGTACGAGAACCCAAAGAAAGACTCTCCTCTCTGGGGAGCCTCTTGTTCTGTGGAGGCTATTTAGAGATGTTTGCCCCACCAACTCTCACAGCAGTGCTACCTGCGGCTCCTCGCCTCTGTTCTCCTGTCTGATTCTACCTATGGATTCCTCACGGATATCCAAATGTTTGAGTCAAACAGCACTGTTTAAGTTTTGTTTTTTGTTGTCATACTTTTAGTACAAACGGGCATGTGGATGTGAGTGAATATTGACTTGTTTTTATAAAACCTATAGCCTTGACTTTAACAAGAAAACGTCTGTGTATTTGTAAAGTACTTTTTTAAGAATGTTCTATCTTTTTTAGTGTACATTGTTTTTAGGCTTCTTATCATCCATGCGACACTTGGTCAAGTTATCTTAACTTCCTGTCAAGCCACAACAAGGCGTTGGATGGAGAGTAACACTTTTGATCTTTAAATTCTTAAGATGGTACTGGCCAAATTTGAAGTCGATCGGATGAAAACTGTGGTAGAAGTTTGTTCAAATGAGCCACGGTAAAAGTGCCAAAAGTGCACATAACAATCTGAATGGCCGACTTCCTGTTGGGTTTGTGGTTTGCATTAACATTAACCTTTCTGTTGGTCGCTTGTTAGCAGACCCTTCACGTGATGGCAGAGCGAACAGGTACAGCCAGGTACTACCCACAAATAAACATATGGACATGGGTTACTATTTTAAAAAAATGGTAAATGTATTTAGGAACCTATCAATGTGATTTTAAGTGGGGGTGGACCTCAAATCCTCTATGGGGGGTCCGGGGGCATGCTCCCCCGGTAAGATTTTAATTTTTTATTTTGGAGTTAAATGCATCAATCTGGTGCATTTTGAGGGGAAAATAAAGAGACTAGATCTATGGAAACACCTATATGAGACAGAACTGTATACATTTCAATAATCATAAAATCATGGCCATAACCAATAACATACCATTTCCAATATGAAAAAAACACTGAAACTTGTTTATTTATTTATTTTTGGTTCATTTATAGTTGTGAGTGTGTCTGTGTTCCTGAATCAGCCTCTCCCTCCTCTCCCTCCTGCTCCTCTTTGAGGCAGCAGCAAAGACTAGTTTTAGCTCTCAACAAGTTTTAAAAGTGTATCTTACCTTTTTTCACCTAGTTAACTTTTAATTTTTTATTCATGCATATTTTACTAATCACTACCCTCTCAAATGGAAATATGTGTTTACATAAATGGTGACCAAACCGTTTGAGACCCACTGAGAACTAAGTTAACTATCTAAACACTCAGAGTCCTTTACCTCGCCTGAGCTGAGGTTATCCCGAGCTTGAATGACACACAGAGACCAATCAAGGGCTTTGATTTATGATCTGTATGACAGTGGCCATGTCGGCTGGCCACATCATGTAGACAGCCAGTCACCCTGTGTGAGGCAGGCCACTTAACAGGACTGGCCATCGGTAAACCCCCCGGTCCTCCCGATGGCCAGTCCGGGACTGGGTACAGGAGGCGTAGAGCGAGGGATCATTGTTCACAAGTTAATCGATCGCAGATGGCGTCGTGATCGCGGAGGACAAAAAAAAGATATTTTGCCGTTAATATACCTGGGCGGCCCGCCCAAGTATAGTCTATGTGTGGGAAACCCTGTGTCTATGTTTTGCTTGCACTGATAACAAGACCCTAAAACACTACATTTATCTTCATAAATCAACCGACCAACTCCTTATGTGTAACACAGTGTTACACTAGTGAATGAAAACACTCAGCAATTAGCATTTTCTCTTGCAGATTTCCTGGAATGTTGTTAAAATGTGTGCTACATTTGTCTTAAGAGCTGTGCAGCAACTTCAAAGACTTGCTCTTTTTGCCCATCTAAAAACACTGTTTCAAAATAACTGATTCGTTTTTTCTTCTTGAACACATGTGATCGGCTCTTTGCCTCGCCAGGATCTGCCACAGAGGAGCCTGGAGTGAATTGCTAAAGGACACTTCAGCAGAGTGGATTGGTAAAGGGCCTGACAGTTCAAAAAAAAAGTGCTGAGAATGAGAAAGAATTAGGCTCATGTCTGAACCAGCGTGTGAACAGCGTCATCCTTGAATCCAGGTTTCTGTGGGGAGGGAGCTCACAGCGGGCTTCTCAGAGCAATAGCCCCCTGTGGAGTTATAGATGGAGCTCATTCTGCACACCATGGATACATGTGCGGCATCGAGGAGGTTTGAAGGCCGTGATGCACACATCCGTGAAAGCTCGCTGTTAATGACCTGCTGTACGGAACAATGAGCATGACTTTTCTTTTGTGTCCCCCCCCTGCTTCATATTCCTACTGTAAAGCTGCACCAGAGACCTGGAGCGTGGTCTGATTCTCCTCAGTAACCATGAGAGAGTCGATGCAGAGTGTCACAGCCAAGCCTCTCAGATCATTTATTATTGATTCAACAGAAATGAGGTGGTTGGAGCGAGGGGGGACAGGAGGACACAGAAAGTCAGACATAAGACCTATTTATACAGAAGAAGAGTTGAGAGAACACATTTCGGGAAAGGAGCGAGAGTGAGGAAGAGAAAGAGGGGGAATTTAAAGTCCTGTCAGTTGGATTAGTGAAACAGAACAGTGATGAAAGTTGAACAGACAGACAGCTGGTGGAAGAAAGGAGGAGTTGAGGTTGGCGTGAGGTTTTTTGGGTCTCGTAGCCTCAAAGCATTGACGTGTAGCAACACGCTCCATCCTTCCTGCAGGCGGTTGTGCCAGAGGCAGAAACACCTCTGTGTCGTCCTTCATCCACTGTGTTTCTAGTCTTGGGTCAACCGGCCGCGATGTGAGGCCCAGGGACTCTCTGGGGAGGAAGCCGGTTGCACTCTGTCAAAACACACCATGCCAGGGAGGAGAAGATGGAGAGTGGCTTTGTGAAGTAAGCATTAGTAAGTCAAATAGACCTGCAGACTGCAAACACTCTAAAGTCTTACATATATATAGTGCCATTTACTATTTCACATAGTCACATTTTGAAATTGCTGTGGAAAGTCGCAAATAAAGTTTTAGGACACTCTCCTTTCAGCCAGTACCGCAAACAACTATTCGTTTATGTCCAACGTCCTAAGGCGAGAGCAAAGGACCTTAAATATTTGTTTATTATTGTCACCATGATGGCGAACTCACCAAACTTAAAGCAGCAGTTGTTGATTTTAAAATCACTTTTTGTCGTACTGTTTTCAACATTGTTCTCTGAAACCTCCTTTTGCTTACCACCAATAATGACAGTTATAGAGAACCGCAGTGACGCGTCCTAAAACCCGGTTCCTTCGTCAAAAACGCAATGCAATTTCTCCATAGGATTTTGGAAAATAGCTCGAAATAAGGTCTGTAAAACACATTTAAGAGACGGATCACGTTTTGTTCAGCCGGATAATATCCACATGTCAACCCTACTTTTATAATGTTCGAATCATAAATCTAGTCGCAATAAGCAAAATGTTAATGCATATTACAGACATTATAATTCTCTAAGAAAGCCCCTTTTACACACTTAAGATGTCGTTTTCATAGAAAGTGTTACCATTAATTATATAAAGAGTGATTTGCGCTCCTCTCCCACATACAATTCCTATCTTGTCGTATTAAACAATGTGTTCCAATATATGTCCCCTAAAACTCTAACAGCACAGGCTGCATCTTCTACAAAGCCTGAGCTGAGTGCTTGTAATTAGGCCCTGAAGATTTTTTGCCTTGAAGCAGAATCATATTTCCCATCTCATGTCGTTCAATTACGTTTTTTATTATCCATCCCCATTTCCCATCGACCTAAATGAAGTCCAAATTAGTTTTGTACTTATCTCTTCCGACATGTGTTGGATGTCTTTGTGTAATTCAAAGAGACAACAGCACCGTTCATTTTAAACGCAACACATTCAGGAAGCTGTTTCCTGTGTTGTCTCTGGCTTCATCTGATGTTTTGTGTTGATATGGATCATTGCAGTGGTTGACTCTCAACACGCGGGGATCCATATTACAGTGTGCAGCGGAGCCAGAACCTGTTGGGCTGGCAGGATGGAGCCCAGGGCGAAGACATCAATCACCGCTCTGGACCCAAAGAGAACTGACGGTGTCAATGGTACCAGCGTGGCCACCATCCATCACTCCCTTCACTGCAACACCCTCTTTACAGTCATGAAAACACAAGGGCTGTCCCGACAAAAACGGACATAGTTGAATCTGATTGGTCAATTCCTGCCTTTCGCTGAATCATGTTTTTTAGGTGGGGTTTTGCTCATTGATCCTTATCTTTTTAAGAATGATGCATCTATAGAGAAATATTAAAACACATTTGGCCTTGATACATGTGGCTATTGCTAAGCTGTTGTTTCAGAACAATGGACATCACTGTTGGTGTTGGTGCGGCACTTTCCATAGCCCAGTACTAAAATATGGCAGACTCATAGACAGACTGTGAGAACAGATTTCTAGCCTACTTGCTTTTTGTGGTTGTAAAACTTCATCTTCCCCTCATTGTAGCATTTTGCAAACAATAGATAAACATCTGCAAGCCCTTAACAGGTGTTTCTATGCAACTCCCCTTGCTAATCTTAACAGAAAAACATTCATAAATTCAAAATGAATTATACATTGTGCTTATTTGAGTTTGAAACAGTAGCCAAAGGCTGTTCCGAAAATGCGGCAAATATGCATATTTTAATGGTTTTGCATAGTGATTTCATGATGCTTAATAAGGCGTGTGATGGAAAGCATGCGAGTTATTTCCGAAATGTGTATAAGTATTATACGATAGCTCAAGTCTGAAATTTGACTTGCATCACAGCAGCTCCATGTGTAACATCAACATAGACAAATATCAAGACACAATGCATGAAAAACAAACATTTAACATAACATCACAATCACTGAGAGAAAACATGCTCAAAGACCCTTTAGCGTGTGTATGTATTGTGAGACATTCAGCCACCATATAGCTCGAACAGAATTGTCCTTTGTTTCAGAAAACCAATTTCCCACTGCGGCAATGATTAAACTGCGAGGTTGGGAGTCAAATGAGTCTCCTTGAATCAAATTGTCTTAAAAGTCAAACATTCTCGATCACCCTTAGAAAATACAGTAAACACATGTCATGCAGGTAATATCATCCAGCCTGATGAGTCAGTTGGATGAGTGAGGTTTATTTTGAAGCAGGAGAAATCAAGCTGATGTGTCAGGAAGACAAAATAATTGCAGGCCATAATGTCAAGTTATCACATCATTGCCATTATCCAGCCCTAACAGAGACACAACCAGCCGCAACACTCTGCTCCACCGCTGAGTGTGTATCCCACTGATGTACAATTAAACTCTCACCCTCTCTAGGGATCAGTCAAAAATGCTAATTCAGTGGAAATGAAGAGGTGAACAGATTAGGGTACAAGCAGAGCTGTATGAGGGGCTGCAATGGGCCATTTGTATCAAAAGCAATCACATTTCTAACGACCCCTGTCATGCTAGTGTAGGGCAACGACCTGTCGGCATGGTCAGCACCCTACTACTGACCAGGTAAACACAACTTTCAAAGTAGACTGTGTATTGGATTTCTGAATAATATTAACACTGAAATGGCGGTAGATGTTTGGCAAAGTACTGTTATGATTACTAATGCAGACCTAGATTTGAAGATGAGCTTTGAGAGGACTCAAGAATACATAATGAATGTCTCAATGAAAACAACTTTACCTAATTGGATAAAGATGGCAAGCTGACACAGTATTTGAACGTCCTACTTTATGTTCTTTTTGTGTTTTAAATGTTTATTGGAGGCGGTATATGAACTCTAATAGACCTATTGCCAATTTCACCATCTGCTTGTTTAGCTAGAAATGCTTTGATTACCTAGAACTTCTTGAAACACACGCTTCAGGAAACAGCCTGATTCTTTACCGTTTCTGACTGGTACCATTCATAAGTTATTAGCATTAGTCAAATAGTACAGTTTCTGTTGGAAAAACATGGCGGTCTCTCACCAAGGTCACCTCTGCTGCAGCTCTGTTGAAGATAAAAAGCTCTTGCGTATACTGCCTGAAAACATTTGTTGTTTATAAAATGTGGCACAAATGAAAGCGACTGGGAGTATTCTGCAGATAAAGCCGCAGAGCAGACCTTCTTCCTGTTAGGCTTCAGCAGCTCTTAGTGGTCACAGTTGAGGACTGCAAGATGCTGCTCAGCACTGCATCCTTACATCTGGAGTTTAAAAGCAAATGCAACCACAATCCCAGCATTAAAATATGTATGTGATTTTGACAACAAATTATTAATTCCTACCAGTATGTGCTATAATTGGAAATATACTCTGTTGAGAATAGTTTCCTAGAGAAATCCAATAGCATAAGGCTTTTAATTTGACGGGGAAACATCCGTGACAACTACAATAGCTGTTAAAAGATTAATCTACACCTGTTTTGCAATAATGCCTGCCTATTCAACGGCTAATTTTCTAAGTGCATGACTGATATCTCAAGATGAAGCTATAATTAATCTGACATTCCCATATGCTGCGTATTTCTCCCCATATTGCCCAAACACTTGATCATGTTTAAATCATCTCTCATCTCTGAGTTTGTATCCTATTAATGATTCAGTGGCTCACAGCTTCATCTTTTCAACAGGAGCACTGGATGAAGAGAGGATTAGTGGTGGAAGGTGGTGTATATATCAAAACACTGAATGTTTGGATATATTTTCATTAGAGATTTGGATCATGACTCGGTAGTATTCTCTGCAGTTCAGCGAAAAAATCTGCAGACATTAAGAATTTAAGAGGTTTTAAGAGATTGTGGGCAGAGCAGAGCCGTTACGGTCTTACATAATTCCTGATGTTGGTTGTTTTAAAGCCTGGAGAGCAACAATCCAGTCTCTGATGTTACCAAATGTGTCCGGCCTAGCTCAAAATGGTTATTATCCTCATTAAAAGAATACTTCAATCCCAAAATGATCATTTGCTTAAAGAAAACACGGACAAGTAATACAGAAATGGAAAGTCTTGATGAATGGAAGTACATTTGGGGATTGTCATAAACAGTTAAACCAAATGAAAACATCTGTTTATTTACCCTCACACAACTCAGTATTATCAACGTCTGATTCTTTTGTAGTATGCTCACTTCATGCATTGTGGTTAAAAACATAAACAAACTTGCATCTTGATCAGGCAAGCTATCGTCCTCTTAAATGTATATGGCTGTTTTTAATTTTTTAATTGTTACGTTTATTCTGGTTTGTTTTGTGTTTGTATCTTTTATTTTAAATTTATTTATTTATTTTGTGAGCTGAGCTGTGTGATTTTATATTTGATATATCTCTCTGTACAGCACTTTGGTCTGGAGGTTTTAAAGTGCTATATAAATAAAGTTGGATTGGATTGGATTGGATCAATTCTGTTAATTCGCTTTTTAAAAATAAGTTTTAGGCATTAAGCATCTCTAAGTTTTCTTCATGCATTCAAAGTAACACAGGAGGAGTTATTGAGATTATGAAATTATAACTTGGGGGGTAAAGAACACCTTTTACTGATGGAACTATTTAAGAAATACCCTGACTGATCCATGTTGAAGAAAAACTGAGAAAGGCAGCAAATGCTAGATTCCTGAGGAAGTAGCTGCCATTTCCTGTTCAAGCAGCAGTGTGTATGATAAGACGAGGAACACCCCCCCCCCCCCCCCCCCCCCCCCCCCCCCCCCCCCCCC